>JAGDQP010034268.1:0-20206 GCA_022664845.1 Lepisma saccharinum | reverse complement strand
AGGATCTCATCCCCGGTTGTTGATTTCGAATATTATCCCAACAAGGAAAAAATACATGTATGTAATAGGTGAAAACTTAAAGCACGACTAGTTTTAGGATCCCTCTCCCTTTCTCAATTCATAACGTATGTAATAGTGCCTATTAACCTTGGGCGGAGCACTGTTTTAAATTATATATATCAAGGAAAACAAGAGCCTGAAGAAAACCGAACAGCAGCTCATGATAGGGAAAAAGCAAATAATTGCAGTTAAGAGACCAGAAGGGACCGTAACACGAAATGAAGAAGAAATTATAAAAATATTTGAAAATTTCTACAGAAAACTGTACTACTCCGAAGAAGAGCTAGGAAATGAAGACTCAAAAGAAAATGATGTAGATGTCCCAGACGTAATGAAAGAAGAAGTAGATAAAGTACTTCGAGGGATAACGTGGGGAGGTGAAAAGATGAAAGAGGAACTTGTGAAATTATTCTCAATGTGCCTGAGGAAGAGAGAAATACCCAGAAGTTGGAATAATGCTGTTATAATTTTGCTGTACAAGAAAGGGAACAAAGAACGGTTCGAAAACTACAGATCAATTAGTTTACTGTCAGTTCTATACAAAATGTTCACCAAAGTTATTTTGAATCGTATTGAACAGGACTTGGATTTTAACCAGGGAAGGGAACAAGCCGAATTTTGTCGTGGATTTAGCACAAAGGACCACATACAAACATTGAAAGAAGTTATGGAAAGGACTAATGAATATGAACTTCCACTCTGTTTGGGATTTGTAGATTTTGAAAAAGTTTTCGATTCGGTCTCTTTGTCAGCAATACTTAAATCACTTGAACATCAAGGAATCGAAAATGCATACATCAAGCTACTGCGAAACATTTATTCGACTATCACATGTCATTAGAATACATCAAGAAAGTGAAAAATATAAAGTTGGAAAAGGGGTAAGGTAAAGAGATTCAATTTCTCCAAATTTGTTTTCTGCAGTTCTGGAGAGAGTATTCCAAAATTTAAACTGGGATTAAGTTGGAATTAAAATTAATGGCGAATATCTTCATCACCTACGGTTCGCTGATGATATAGTCCTGTTTGCTTGAAGTGCAGAAGAACTACAAACCAGAATGAAAGAACTGAATAATGAGAGTTCGAAAATAGGCCTTAAAATGAATTTAAGTAAAACAAAGTCATATACAATCAACATGCTGTAAAGAGGGAAATAAAGATTAGCGGAGAGACAATAGGCATAGTTGGCCAGCTCAAAATTTAGAATGCCAAGTTGACTGATGAAATAAACAGAAGATGTAAAATAGCGTGAAGTTCGTTTGGAAGACTACACTTTATTTTCAAAAGCAAACTACCAATGTGTCTGAAGCGTAAAGTTTATAATCAATGTGTCTTACATGTGATGATGTACGGCTGTGAAACTTGGACATTGAATGCGCAAACGACTCAAAGGCTGAGAGTCACACAAAGAGCAATGGAGAGATGCATGCTAGGAATAACCAGCAGGGACAGGAAGACAAGTGAATGGATTCGCGCACCAAGGTAGAGGATGTAATCAAGACTGCGAAGAAGCTGAAGTGGAAATGGGCCGGTCACATAGCTAGACGAACAGATGGAAGGTGGACGACTAATGTACTACATTGGATTCCTAGAGAAAAGAAACGACCTAGACGACGCCCAAATGCAAGATGGGTAGATGAAATAAAGCGTTTTTTAGGAGCTACATGGATGAGAATAGCAGCAGACCAGGATATGTGGAAAGTGGGGAGGACTTCATCCAGCAGTGGACAGAAATCGGCTGAATATGATATATATGTATAATTAGCCTCATGCTTTTTCCATTGAGCTCCAATAAAGCACAAAGTAATTAAAAAACTCACGAATCTTAAGTTCGTACTCCATTCTACAGTGAAATTTTCAACGTTATTTTCTCATACTAAGCAGTGAGAATGATTGTGCAGTACCTGAAAACAAGCAGCGGATAATTCTTCTAAATAACCTTTTTCCTTTAGACAATAACTTATCAAACAATTAGTCTATTCTTTTAGACAATAACTTATCAAACAATTAGTCTATCAGCTGCGTTTTGATGTATTTTTCCTGTGATGTTCCGAAGTAAAGTCAAATGTAGTCTGCGAATTTAGTTATTTGTATTGTTCAAGCTAGAATATGAAGCACAAAATTACAAAAGCGCATTTTAAGTACTCTAATTAGTTTCTTTTTAGATACATGTAAATCGGCCTGAGCCAAAGTTGTCTAAAGGTCTTAAAGTTTAAATTGAAATTCAAGGTGCATGTAAATAAATATTCAAATACGCTCGAGGAAGGGGCCATGCTGGTACAATCTGCTCACATAAAATCATACTTCTCAAAGAATACCACTTCATGAGCATTTTAGCAACCTAAGTCTCGACTCGTACTGGCGAAGCGTCTTTCATTTTGGACACACCTGAAAAAATATTCTGGATACGTCCCTATCTTCAGAGACGTTGAGATTTATTATTCAACGATCGCAGTAGTGCCTGAGCGTTCCCAAAATGTCCGTTGGCAATTCGATTCCATTCAGATTTACAAAGAGAGCCGGCCACCACAGGTTGTCGAAAGCGCCTTTAATATCGATGAACTGAGCTACCGCATACCTGCCGATCGTCCCCCTCCCACAAATGCAAGATTTGTTTAGTGCATCCTGTGCGGATTTTCCCCTTCTAAAACTGAACTGGAGTGTGAATGTCTCCAGTCCCGTTCTGTAGGCTTGCAGTTTGTTCATCGAGACTTTTTCAAATATCTTGCTAATCACGTTCAGGAGAGAGATCGGCCTATAAGAGATCGGCAGATGGGCTTGTTCTGTCTTTCTCCGAATTTTTTTTAAGAAAACAAGCAAGTTTGCTTCTCTCCATCTACTGGGAAATCTTCTTTGCTTGACGCATTCCGTGAAGAGCCTAGCCAGGTATGGTATCCAGAGATGCTTCTTCATTTTATAGATTTATGATTTTATTCCGTCCGGCCCAGGGACCTTTTTTGTTTCTTAATGTTTTTATTGCAAGTTCTACGTCTATGTTCGTAAATTTTGTCTCATTATGTTCCTGTGTGTTGGTATTATTAATTTTATTGAACATTTTTTTCCATCTTCTTTCTTACCTTTTTATTCCCTCATTATCTTCTTGATTGTTCTCCTTTGAAAGTAATTCATTGATAAGTATGTATGCCGTTCTCTCCATGTTGTTGTATACGGCCAGCGCCAGCTTGCTCTCCACATATCTGTCTCAGGTTTCTTGTATCTTTTGCTTTATTTTATCCCTATATTCCTGTTTGATTTGTCTATATTGTGTTAGTATATTGATTTTCAAAATAGGGTCCATGGCCTTCTGGTAGCTTTCCTTTTAGCTCTGCGTAGCCTCATCTTCCTGTCACGTTCACTACACCGAAAGGATGCCATTGTTCCTGTTCTTGATTTTCCCTGGGGTGTTACCGATGCTCTCAGCACTTCCATTGTGTTGTTTTCCATTCTTGTTGCTAGGTCAATTCCATCAGTCAAGTCGGGAAGTGTTAAATTTTGTTTGTATTGACCCCAGTAAATCTTGTTGTTGATGTACCTCAAGTCTTCTTCAGATTTCTCGATGCTCTGTGCTACATCGCTCTGCGCCTCGATATCAAATCCTACTGAGTTGTGGTAGCTACTCGTATTTCCGTTCATCACTTTCCAATTATAATTGTTTGGGCCAGATTTCTAGTTGTTAATGTTATATCTATATTGGTCTTCGCTCAAGCACGATTAGGATAGGGAGAAGGCAGTCCATCTCAACATTAGCCTTTGAAATATTACGGAAATATCTTGAAAAACTTGTCAGGATGGCCGGCCGCTAAATTCGAACCCAAGACCCCCAAAATCTGAAAACAACACTGTTAGAATTGAACCAAGGTCGCTCGATTTTTTTTTCATTAATTGAATTTAACTTTTGACCTAGTAGGCATCTGTAACCGAATCCCACACATGATAACATCAAGGCTAGGTATTAGCCAGGCCAATCTAGGTACCATTCTAGCACTCACTTGGTGGGAATGAGCAGAACCTTGGATAGCGTACGGGAGTGAAACTCGAACGCCCGCATCGCCTCCCAATGTTTATACGTGTTTTTTTTTTCTGTACCTCTATTACATATATCGTCGGCTGAGAATTATAAGGTTCTACCTACATAGGATTTTAATATTAGATAGAACCTTATAATTCTCAGTCGATGATATGTGTGTTATACATTTCCAAAATTTTGATATATCCAGTAATGTTTCATATTCAGGAATGAATTCAGAGTAATCCTAAAGAAAACACCGAGAGTTTTATTTTACGGTACTGGACATTGTCAGTTTTCAGTTCCACTGTGATGTTTGCACATGTGCAAAAGAAAAGGGTTTCTTATCGTAATCAAATATGCGTTTGCTGCCAACTTCATTTATTTTTAGCAGAAATGGGATATATTCTTAGTGAAAGTCGATTGCGATTCCTAATTGACAAGCACAAAATTTTATTAAAACACGGCGTAAGTTGTGGGAGTAACTTCGTTTATATTTTTGGGGGTTCGGGCAACGTATTTCTCACCCTGCTGCTTTCATCTTGTGCTTTCTAGTGTTTTCATCTAGCGCATCGCATAGGGTATAATTTTACCCTTAAATACAGTTCATAGTTTATTATCTCATCAATATTAGTGTTCCGCCGAGAGTGACAGATCTTTCAAGACACGTTAAGCCCTCTCTATTCATCTCGATATTGCGCCTTTCGTTTTATATCAGCAACTATTTATCCTTCTTTATACTCTCAAGGAGTAGGATTCGTCTTTATTTTCGTCTTCTTTTTGCCTGCCATACCCTCAGTTGCACTCCTTATTAAACAATTTCTGCGCGGCCAATATCCTAGCCATTTTCTCTCTTTGTATGTTCTTTCCAGTATTATTAGTTTTTCGCCTACTTACTTCCTCATTAAGCATCGTCTGTGTCCACCTGACTTTCCCATCTTACTCTAAGTCCACATTTCGAAGGCAACATGAAACGACCATATCGTCCACACCGTCACATGAAATGGCCAGACGTCCACATTACTGTTGGTCCAACAGTAACATTGTTGGCACCAACTGTTCGTGTGTTTACAATGAATATTTTGGAAATTAGTCTTACAGTTCCCTTTATTATATAATTCATACACTTTCGAAGCAGGTTCTTGTCAACAGTATCAACATCTTTTAATATATAATATAATAGTATCTAAAAAAGTTAAAAGTTATATGCATACGATATATATATATATATATATATACATATATCGTACTATTCCTTTCGTTCTGCCGTTTTATTGCTAAACAAACTGAAGGCGACGTGGAGAAATGGTAGAGCCTTCGACATGGAATTGAATATTAGTTTGGGTTAAGACGAAGATAGACAGAGGTTCGACTTTTCCCGACACCTTTTATATTTACAAAACTTATACACACGTAAAATATAACATATATAAATATGTTGATGATAACAGCGGCCGGGACTTGAACTTAGTGCAATATATGTAACCGTATGTGGTTCACCTCTTAAGGATCACTTCTCGTATTGGGTGTTGCCTTATGACTTCGGCAGTAATATTTTGGAAGTTTGTTATTTAAGTAATTAATATTTGAGGAAATATGCTGGACCCTGACTCCAGACCAAATCAGTGGATATCAGGTTGGGTACTGACTCCAGACCAAGTCAGAGGAAAGGAAGAGGTGACCACCGGCGAAATGATGCCGACCTGGGCTTCGGTCGGCCCTTTTATAGAGTTCTTCATGCGTTCCTTGTAGGTGTGTCCACCGAAGGTAATACTTCGTAATTTCTTCGGTTGAGGTCAGTGTCGTCTGCTTGGTTATGTACTTGGTTGTTCACACTTGTTTGTTTTGTGCTTCCACGTACTACTGCGACGGGATCATCATTACACTCCGCTTGAATCTGAAATAGAAACGAAGGTAGTGAAGGGGCTATTTCCAGTTTATATATTGCAATAGGATGTGTGTCAATAGAACACACACAGTAAAAATTAAACTAAGAAACGTAAACAGAGACAAATAGTGTTTACGTAAACGATAAAGTGTAGCACAGAAGATGCGGACTCCAAGTGGAGAAACTTAGAGTTACTGAAGTCCACCTAAAAGAAGAGATGGAGTGACCTATAAAAGGTCCACCACACACCTTAAGATTATCACTTCATTTCAATCCGAAAAATTGATCACCTCTTCCTATCCCCTCTGACTTGGTCTGGAGTCAGAGCCCCAACCTCTACCGCCGACTTGGTTTGGAGTCGGAATACCTAATCGTCTCTGACTTGGTCTGGAGTCAAATCCTATCTATCGCTAAACTCATCACCAAACTGACATAGATCAGACTAATAATCGTTACAAGTAAAGAGGTGAACCATTAGTATATCTCGATACAGCCTGTGTTCCGGCGCTCTGTTAATCAACTGTCACCCTAGCTATATCCCTTCTTAAGAAGATTGCTTGTAAATATAAAATAAAATACAAATATGTTTTAGTTTTAGGAAACTGAGGCACGAACCAAGGAAAAGGTAAATTAACTTTATTCATTTGTATCTTTATGTTTTAACAGTAAGATTGGTCTTCCAACGAAAGTCATTTCATTCAGAAACAATATTGTACTATTCTATCATGTTAAGATGTATCTGTGTAGCAAATATCGAGTTTCTCTTAGAACGAAGTTCATGCTTCATTTGCAGTTTCAAACAACAAGAATACAATCTTTAAGATCAAAGTACAGTTGACTTTGCAGTAAAGTACAGCTGTAACATGCAGATCACATATCACTTCGCACATCAGCGCAAGGAGCATTTTGTGTCATAGTACGAAGTCCACTTTGTTCGGCAGATCAGATATCATCGAACAAGGTGTGCGAAGTTCAGGGCAGCAAAGCAAGAGCTAGGTTTAACGTTATAGTGATTGGTTCAGAAGTGACTAAAGCTCGTCCCGAGAAGCGTGGTTAAGTGAAATGTGATTGGTTAACATCCAGAACTAAGAAGACTGCAGGTTTCCAATATAAACCTGTCATCTGATACGTTGTGTGTTGGTACGTACATCGTTAGCATCGTCTCCATGCTACTCGATTCCAGTCTGTGTTAAGCTCACCGCTCTTGGTCTCAGCTGCAAACGAACATCAACTCTGAAACTGACCACGTTCAGTTCTGCGAGAGCTTCAGAACTACTACATCTCAGTCTACTCATATGGCTCTATCTTCTGTTCTCTTCATTCAAATAGTTTCGGTAAATTGGAGACCAATTTGCTTGCTTGCTAAAAAATAGGTTTTATTGTCTAATTTATTGCAGTGTGAATCTCAGTGGATTTAAACAACTTCTTAGTACTTGTGTTCGTGCCATCGTTATTAATTATTTCTAATATGTTTACTAATTGGTAATTAAAGTTCGTTACACAGACAGCTTATCATGTTTCTATTACTTTAATTAATATCGTAAACCTAGTACCTTTGAGTTAGCGCATGCTCGAACTCTGAGACACGCTCAAAGCCCCTTATAATATTGTATATAGAAAATCAATAAACCTGGTTGGAGTATAGGTCTTAAATCACATAACTATGTAACCCTAAACCTACGACTCCACCCAGAACATCATGGTGGAGGAAGGAACTAAGAGTTCTTGCGCCGGTTCTGTCTCTCCGAGGCAGCGTATTATATTTTCGTTAATCCCGTGATATGTGCTAAACTATAGGTACTATCGCGAAATTCGGTCAGTGATTTTTTTTCTGTCGTTTTCATAAATTCTGTCCCTGACCTTTTTTTTTCTCTCTCTCTCTTTCTTAGTAGTGCCGAAATTCTAGAAATTCGTATTATTATGTCTGACGATAGTGAGATAATATTCAATTATGAACGTTAGATTATGTATCGAATCCATAAAAGTCTTCCTTACCGTTGTAGATTATTAATCTTTCCCGCAAAAAGTGTGGATTTATTGCGTCAGGCGTTGGTTCACATCTATTATGTACTTCGCCGTAAGCCAGCATTTTTTCGGTATGTAAATGTAGTTCGAAACAAAACGGTAGAAGTACTTCGGGATGCAAAAGGTACTTCGAAATTACAGCTCAGAGAAACCAAATTATCTTTATTGTAGTAACTCTTACCACCCCCGTTGTTGCGAATGAAGGGGTTACCACCATTCAACCTCAGGCCTTATATGCGGAGGTGGCGCAAAAGAAACCAACTTTTGGTTTAAATTTCCAAGATCTGTCAGCATTTAAGTCTAGCAAAGTCCTTTGTTCGGAACATGATGATCGAAGGTCAACAGCCTCAAACCTCGAACAAGATTGTTAAATGTTCTGAGGAGTACTCCCAAACAAGAAAGCTCCCGAATCAGACATTTTTTTTAACAAATGTAGAAATATCATAAGAAGAAATCATTGCCCAATGAAACGTCAAAATATATTCCAGTGTTTTTGTTTTCTCTTTCAATTCGCTCATGTTAAGGATTTTAAAGCATTATTTTCAATTTTCATCACGTTTACAAAATTGGACATTTTTCTTAAAGTACATTTTACTATATTTAGAATTTTTCGTCGCAATTCTCCGAAAACCGCTCGTTTCCTCGTTCTTTCTGTTTCAGTATTTAGTCAATGCTTTCTAGGAAATTATATTCGAACAAGTTTAGGTCCAGTTTTTTTTTAACCCATGTTTATTACGTCGCTTTACGAGTTAATATTATAGAGTCCCAACAGGCAAAATTTTGAATGAAAATATATGTGTATTGGAAGATTCGAGTGATTTTGATGATTTAGACCGATAGCTATGATACATGTCGTCGCTGCATAGCACGGAATGAAATACTTAGCAGCTACTGCTCTTTCTCATTAATTTAATGTGAGGATTTCAATACCTATACGTTTCTTTAGTCTGCTACATTTTTTAAGCATAAAATTTGACCAAAAGGTTAGGATTTTTTTACTCCTTAAAGTTTCTTCTTCCCCGTAATGTCACGAATTTTCTAGTCAAACTGAATAGTAAAAAAAGTCAAATTTCAGCCTGTGATTATTTTATGAGCAGACATTTCATTGCTTTTGCCCAAAAATATCATGCAGCTCATAACAATAACCTGTAAAGCACACACTTCTAAACCACAAGGGTCGTAAGTCCTGATATTACTAGTCCGAGACAGTAAATGAAATAGGTAGACACCAGTGCCGCATACGAGTTTCTGCAAAACAGAATTTCTTGTAAACTTATTTGGCCATTTGCGTATGGGTGAGCAAAAGATTTCATTTTTATTTTTATCATTTGGAATTCAAAATAGAGAACGCGTACTAAACTTTATGGTGGATCAAACTAACAAGCTTGGGAATGTCTTCTCGGTATGATAAACTGTACGTGCCATAGGTTTTCGGCAATTTGTAGTCAAATATCATTTATTAAAATATTCTTCAAAATTTAATTTTCAATTACCCGAATTTTACGGTCGAATCAGTTAATAAATAGTAAATTTAAGTGCAAAGCAGGCTAGATTAATTCTGTAACATTTAACGTCACAGATAGCACATAATAATGGTAGGCCATGTAGGTGCCGCTTAAAGTTTCGAGTTTTCAGAAGTTCTAGTGAAAGAAGAACAATATATGTCGCTGTTTCGTGAATACTCTACAGACGATTAATTAGACTTCGAATAAATGGTACAAACAACTTCCTAAAATATGACCCACAAAAATTTCTTAAGGTAAATTATATGTATATTTTGAACGAGCGAAATGTTGGAGGGTAGATTATGTTCGGGAGATTAGTCTGTTCCTTTGGGGAAATATCTGCATAGCAGATCATGAGAGAAACCGAAAGCAAGCAGCGCTGTGATTATGAACATGTGAGACAATTTTCTATTTCTCTTCTAGAAACATACGCCATTATTCTATCTTCAGAGTATTTTGCTGTAATAGAAATTAAATTATCGCTTCACATTCTTCCGTTGGTAAATATTTGGCAAACATTTGGTATTTTGGTGCAAGAAACTGTTATCTTTGAAGAAGTCGATGCATTGCTTTGCAATAGCACAGAGTGACTCATAAGTTACCATTTTTAGGCACTAATTTCAGTGAGGATTACTATACATTTTCAGCGAACATCGCGTTTCGCGCTTTCGTGTGTCATTTCTCATTTTTTTCTAATTTTTACGAGCAAATCTCGTCATGAAATGGGTTTCCGTTAGACAATTTTGAGTTTAAATAGGATTATTACATAAATAGAGTGATTTTCGCAATTATGGGCATGCGATTCCCGTTAAAAAAACATCTGCACTGACTTTTGGAACGCGTTAGTAAGTTCAGTGTTTTGACTGAATCATAAGAGCGAATTATACCAGGTTGAGTCATAAGTTCGTAGCGCTGGGTGGCACCGCCCACTCGATGCCGGAAAACCATGTGCAACGTGTAGAACAGGTGAAGGTGGTGGTAGGAAGCGTGTCACGTGTCTGTCTGATCACAGCGCTAACGGTGTGGGAGGAACTACGCGTTGAATACCCAGCTGGCAGGACAATGGCTGAGGAGAACCCATTACTGGAAAAAGGGGTTGAATGCAGCAGCAGCATTCAAGGAAATTTGTGCCGTAGAAGGTGAAGGTACTGTCCACCCGTCCACAGCTAGAAAGTGGTTTCAACGTTTTCGGTCTGGTGACACTAGTCTCGATGACAAGCCCAAGAGTGGACGCCCTGTGACGAAGGATATCGATGCCCTCCTGAACACTGTTGAATGAAACCCAGGAACCAGTACCCGTCAGCTGGCAGATGAGGTCCAGACATCACAAATCACTGTTGTTCGTCATCTGCATCAACTTGGGTTTCGCTCCAGGCAACCGAGAATGGTTCCTCATGATTTGACTCCCGCTCAAGCTCAACAACGTGTGGCCCTGTGTGAAGAACTGCTTCGAAACCCAACTGACGACAGGTTTTGGCGGCGGATCATCACGAATGATAAAAAGTGGATTTTTCTTCGTAATCCTGACACCGGGAAACAATGGCTTCGACCAGGTACCGAGGCGCAGCCAGTGGTTCAAAGAGGGCGGTTTGAAAGTGTGGTGGAATTTCGAAGGTCCGGTGCACTGGGAGATCCTTTCACATAGTCATTCCGTAGATGAGACATTGTATCGTTAACAGCTGCAACGGGTATACGACATTGTGCGCCGTTGTTATCCAGCACTGGTGAACCGAAAGCGACTGTTTCTCCAATTTGACAACGCTCCATGCCACAGGTCAAGAGGAGTCAGCCAGCACATTGCGGACATGGATGGCGTGGACATTTTACCACACACCCTACAGTCCCAACCTTGCGCCATCTGATTTTCATCTGTTTCGTTCCATGGCACACTTCCTGCGGGGCAGACAATTCCAGTCCGTGGATGAAGTGACAACTGGCATTACTGAGTTCTTTGCTTCAAAGTCTGCAGCCTGGTATCGTCAGGGGCTTGTGTCACTGGTGGAACGTTGGAGTAGGACCATACAGTGTGATGGGATGTACTTCGCCGAATAGGCTTCTGTGGTATAGGGGGAGGCGGGTGCTGCACATTATCCATGAAAACGCTACGAACATATGACTCACCCTGGTATGAGGCTCTTCGACGATTGCTACGATATTTTTTACACAACGACGATAGTGTCTAGAGAATATCCTAGACCGTGAACACTTAGTATGTAAGGAAAATGTCTAGCTACAGCTAGGCTAAGAACTTCTAGTATGTAAGGCAAAAAGTCATGCAGTAGGCTGACAGAGAACGTTTAGTTTTAAGCAAATTTCGGTTGAGGCAGTTTTAACCAATTGGCAGAAATTTCTACGAGGATAATTATGGAAGCTTGAAGATACATTTATGATATACGGGGCTCCATGTTTCTATTATTATTCTAGCGAGCTAGTTTGTAAGTTAGGTTTAAGTGCCGACACGTAGTTTTAAGGGTGCCCTAAATTGAAACAATTTTATTTCGGCCAATATACATTTTTATGATAATGAATATAATGATGATGATGATATTTATGAAATATAATGATTATATAATAATAATGAAATATAACACCAGAGCAATGGCGTCTGCCTCACCTTTTTCTTCGCTACGTAAATAGATAATAATGAAATGAAATGAAATAGAATGAAATACGATGATACGCCATTTGACAGTAGCCTTCGCCCGATTCCGTCAACAATTTTTTTGAGAAATGTTCATTGAACCTCCTGCACAAACGTTTGTCAATCATATTTTCCTTTTGTTCTCTTTCAAGTTTAAATAAGTTGAATAATACGCACAAGGTTTTTTTCTGCATAGCCTCTTTTTTAACTTTATTTACATGGTCTGTTCTAGATTTTCAATTTTTCTTCTAATTCATGTACGCGATTTTTTTAAAAGTAATTAATTGTCTTAAATATTAGTGGCTCACATACATAATCTGCGATAAAACTAAGTTGTATACGAGTTCCTTAAAGTGAGTCAATACAAAATTTACTTGTAGATAAGAGAGCTGAACATGCACCGACGTATCCGAAATTGTATTGGATTTAGAAAATAGGTAATTTGTGGTGATGAAATCATAGCTTTGATGGAATTAGCCAGCCATCCAGCCTATGACGAGTCACAAAGGACTCTACGTTCGTGGTGCTCCGAGTTGTTCCGACAATAGGTAACCGGATTCACTGTAATTCTGTGACAGTTTGTACTCTCTGATGTCATTTTACCTTAGGGGTATTAACCAGCGCTAGCGGTCAGAATGGCAGTCCAGTTAACAAATAGCGAAAGGCAGTCGGTCGCGAACTTATCGTTGGCTCAACATTGTAACTCAATCATGAGAACGAGTTACCTTATTTATGTGAGTCTGATCGAAATTTTAGAATGTGTATACTCAAATGCGTTTTTACACGATAAAAGCATTATATTAATTGCTCACGGATAACTGAAAACCACTTACGTTGGAGGTCGACGAGAAGCGACTCTTGTGTCAGACAATTGCAAGGAAATAAATGTATTCTGCACTTTGTTTCCAAAAAAAATTGAATCGAAGTCCGCTACTCCAGAATTAAGGTGTGTTAATTTTAGAACACCCTGTATAATGTTAAAAATATTGTACATTGACCATTAATTTCTTTATTCTTTTTCACAAAACGTTTTTTTAAAGAAAACTAAATTGTAATAGACGTTGTGATTTTCATTTCTATCTTCGATTTGTTAAGTTGACAAAATTTACTTTTCAAGCCCACAATTATTAAAGGCTTTCTTGCAAATGTTATAATTGTTCTAGAGTCAATTAATTTATCATCTCTTTAAAGATTACGTACACGCGTCCTTGATAGCAGTTAAAAGGCAAGAATAGTGTCTTGCTACAGTCAGCAAAATCGTTCAGTTGTTGTTCAAAGTTCAAACTCCAATTTATCAGTATAACAGATACACACATAGTAAACAAAATGGCCGACGACAACCATACTGGATTCTTAGTATTCGTCGTATTTCACATATTATCTTTCATATTTTAAAGCTTTTACTTTGTATTGCTATTGGGGGTAATGAAGAATGGTATGCAAATGTACATGCACATAATAAGGAAAATAGCCGAAGGCAACCATATTGGATTCTTATTATTCGTCGTATTTCACTTATTGCCGTTAATATTTTTTTTAATCTTTTTTACTTTCCATTGCTATTGGGCGGTAATACTGAATGGCACGCAAGTGCACATGCACATTGTAAACAAAATGGCTGATGGCAGCCATATTGGATTCTTAGCATTCGACTTTTCAATTATTGTCGTTTATATTTTCAAGCTCTTTTACTTTCTATTACTACTGGGCGGTAATGAAGAATGGTATACAAATTTACATGCACATAATAAGGAAAATAGCTGAAGGCAGCCATATTGGATTCTTATTATTCGTCGTATTTCACTTATTGTCGTTTGTATTTTTGAGTCATTTTTACTCTCCATTGCTATTGGGTGGTAATACAGAATGACAAGCAAGTGTACATGTACACAGTAAACAAAATGACCGACGGCAGCCATACTGCATTTTTAGTATTCGTCATATTTCACTTATTGTCTTTCATATTATAAAGCTGTTTTACCTTCCATTGCTATTGGGCGGTAATACAGAATGGTATGCAAGTGTAACTGCACATAGTAAACAAAATGTCAGACGGCAGCCATATTGGATTCTTAGCATCGTCCTATTTCACTTATTGTCGTATATATTTTTTCAACCTTTTTTTTACTTTCCATTGCTATTGGGCAGTTATACAGAATGGTACGCAAGTGTACATGCACATGTTTTTTTAAGTAATCGCAATTTAGAAAACTGGAATCGGCTAGTGTACAAAGTTGTTTCGGTCCGTATATAAACTGAAAAATAATATCTTCTGCCCGCCCCCTCCCCCCAGCGAGCTTAAAAATTCGTAAAATTCGATATTTTGCCTTTTAAAATCATTAATATTTTCATGCTGCTGAACAGTGTATTTGAACGGCACGATTTTTATTAGAGTTTTAGTTTAATTACAATGCAACGGACACATTATATAATGTAATATAATTAACACAGGAAAAGGAAGTTTAGAATTTGAAATCATGTTTGGTGTGAAAGCTGGGCATTAGGGTAGGGCGAAAAAAAAACTTTTTTGAATCCTCTATGTGGATCGGGTGAATTTTTGACCAAATGGCTTCAATATTACGTGCAAAAAACTACTGATAAGATGAAGGCGAAGAGCCAGCGCAGTAAGCGAGGGAGTCCAAATATGCGGTCAAAGGGGAGTTGGGTGGCGGAAAACACACAGATACACCGGTTTGTAAAAGGGGTGAATTTTAGTGATTTTTACCATTTTTGACAATAATTTTGTAAAAAATAAGTTGTCTCAAGCTCCTAATTTTATAGTAGCTAAGTGTCTCAAAGTGAAATTTTAGGTCGATTTTCACAATTGCAGGGGTCAGGCGGCAGCGTGAGATGTCTATCGATCGAGCTGGATTCTGCATTTGAAG
Organism: Lepisma saccharinum; assembly: GCA_022664845.1. Taxonomy (NCBI): domain Eukaryota; kingdom Metazoa; phylum Arthropoda; class Insecta; order Zygentoma; family Lepismatidae; genus Lepisma; species Lepisma saccharinum. The sequence goes on along the minus strand of JAGDQP010034268.1, from coordinate 5,196 downwards.
CAAACAGGACTACATAATCAGCGAATCGTAGGTGATGAAGATATTCGCCATTAATTGTTATTCCCACTTCATCCCAGTTTAAATTTTGGAACACGGTCTCCAGGACCGCAGAAAACAGTTTTGGAGTGTATTCTTCAAATTTAAGTTAGGATCAAAATTGCTATGTAAAAGTAATATTATTAATATGCGCCGTGTTCAGAAATATTGTGGTTGGACTTCGTGCCAAACTACTGTGTTTACTTTTATTATAAATATATATTTTTATATTTTACATAAATATTAAATTATTTAATATAAATATGCCTTTCAAATATGATACATCTGATTTGCAAAAGTTAAAATAATGTGTTTAAACAAATTTAACTCCTAAAGTGAAAACACATTTTTACAAAATTCACTATTTCTCTTGAAGAATAAAATTCAATTGTAGCGTTATGCAGTTAAGTTTCGATTTGTAGAATGAATTCTTACTACTTCAGTAACACCTCATTACTTGGTACCTGCGATATAAAAGAATTATATTCAGTTTTCTGAGATAAAAATATCAATAATATCTAAACCCATAATATCTATAATGCCTATAATATCTATAATACCTAATACCTGAAAATATAACTGCCTAATTTTTAAGTAAACTCAAGTACTTAATATCTACAGCATGAGCCTTGCGTAAACACTACGTCTATAATTGAATACATCTGTTTTTGTGTACACTTGCGAACTTATCTACAACTTGAGATATGTCCGGAGACTTAGCAAGTTTGTTCACAATTGAAAGTACAGATAAAGCATTTAACCTATCAGTGTCAGTTCTATTACGAAGATAATCTTTTACTTGGCGCAAACTAGAAAATGTTCGTTCACATCCAGCTGTTGGGGGTATGCACATTGCAATAACACACAGTTTATGCAGTTTGTGAAAAGCAATTTTGAAATTCTCCAGCATAGAAAAAAGCTGTTGAAGACTTTTTATTTTCTCATTCTTTTCTGCTTCATAGCGTCTGATGACTTTTGGGACGTGCTTCAGTTCTGATTCCAGACTATCTAAGTCATAGTTGTAGTGACGACCGAAAACTTGCAACTTTTCGTATTTAAGAAAATGTTCACTCTGTAGATTTGAACAACTTACTCCAACTAATATACTGCTGATATTTGTAAATCTTTCTTTCAACTCGGAAATAAGACGATCAAGCACTGGAAACCATATTTTAATTCTCACATCTTTAGTTATTGGCTTATTGTTTTCAGCTGACACACTATCGACAATATAATTCTGAAACAGTTTTCAAAGTTTTCGAATGTTCTTGGTATTACTAACAGTTTAAATATTGTTGTTCTTACAGGATGCCTTTACTTCTGCAATGAACCGCTCAAAATTACTTGTGTCTATTCGTAATTCATCTGCTCTTTCTACTAAGGAATCAACAAGTGTACAGGCTACAGCAAGGTCACAGTCACTTTTCTGCAAGTAATCGGAGAGGACTTTAAGATCTTTCAAAAGAATGCAAAAGAGGTGAAGATAAAACACTAAGTTGAAATCTATTCGATCGAGAATGCCTTTAGCTTAACATGTTTTCTCGGGAGTACTTTCCTGTTACAACAATTCGATTTAATGACAAAAGTATGACGGGAAATGCAGTTTTCACAGCTTGACATGACGCAATTTGGCAAACCCATCTCACGTCACAAATTGATTTCAGTTCAAGTTTTTTTCAAATTGTTCTCTTGTTGCACTTTCAGAAACACAGGGTGAACACTAGAACGTGACATGAAAAGGTACAACTGTTGTAGTAACGAGAATAAGATTTGAACTTTTTCGACACCACGACTGACTGAGGAACATCTTTCTTGAGAAGTGCTTGTACACCTGAAAGATGTCCACTCATTACCAAAGCACCAATATACGTTTGTGCTACATAATTATTCACATCTGTGTTACATTCTGCCAATACCTTCTTTATGTTCAGGTAAAGTGAATTAGCAGTTAGTGATGAACAAGGATAGTAGCCAAGAAAACGTTCAAATATTGAATTATTGTAATAACGAATTACCACCATAGCTGTCTTTGGTTTCATCAGCCAGTATCGAAAAAAAAAAAAAAAACCAGCAGCAGCAGCATGTACTTCTTTCGATATTTCTTGAAGCACCACTTTACTCACAATGACCAACAATTCATCCTGAATTGAGTGGTATGTATATTTTACATTTTAGGCAATGTTGAAATTCTTTCGGTGATTCGCTTATCATACCTAGCCGTATATTCTAAAATTTCCCTTCAAAAAGTTCTTTGTTCTTACTGCTTTCATTTTGATTCGAATCTTGTAAGGAGTTGTTTTGACACGCCATCAATAGTTAAATTTCAGCTACAGTTGACACATAGAATCTTTTTTCCGCTATTATTGTTTTGTTAGCATCACTTATCTTGCTCAAAACTGATGTCTCTTGGTCTCTTCATGAGTGTGTAGTTCGCCATTATTTTTTATATTTCGATGACTGCTGCTTGATGCCTGCATGTTCTTCTATTGCCTTCTTCCAATTATTAAATACTTTTCCGTAAAACACAGTTAACTTGTCAAGTCCCAACGGAAAAAACAGACAAGCGAAACAATATACACTGTTCTTCAGGAGAAATGTTTTTGTAGTGACTTTTATCAGAGATGGTTCAGACAAGTAATTTGATAATCCAAGAAACATATTAATCGCCTCAGACGCTGTGTTGATATTAGTTACGTTGCGATTTGTTTATTCTTACAAGTTACATGTCTAACACTCAATTATGTTTTCAAACTGTGAAGTAAATACATTATATTGTATTAATCAAACTGGGGGGGGGGGATACAGAGGGGGATAAGAAAGATTTGGGGGCTTCCCCTGTAGCGCCGTCCCTGATAATTAACGTATATTGTGAACCAGGCATTGTACCGATCTCATCTCGAATTCGTAACGGGACTGAGACTAAGGTCTAGGAATCGAGTCAAAACACACACACTATGCATAAAGACTTACTCGAGACGAGACCGAGACTTGGCTCTCGACACTCTCGCTTCGATGGAGACTAAAAGCGTTGTTTTCATGAATATTGATAATCAGTACAAAAACCCCTTCGGAGTAATAAAGGGAAGAGTGACGCAAGAATTCTGCTCACAAAAGAAGTGATATTCATTTTGAAAGTTACTTTCTTTGTGTTACTGTGGCGAAAGTGTTTCCTTTGTAATAAAATTAAGAGAATTAGTATCCTTCCGCCATAGTGACACAAAGAAAGTAACTCGCAAAATGGATATCCCTTCTTTTGTGAGTAGAATTCTTGCGTCACTCTTCCCATTACATCGAAGGGGTTTTGTACTGATATCACTTATTTTTTAAGGTTGCATATTAAAAAAACGGTAACCCCTAACAGCAAAACAAACATTTTCTTACTCCAACTTGTTGAGGCCCACAATTGTTGTAGTAGCTCCTGAGTTGGAAGATACCACCATATCTAGAACACTCATCCAATCTAGATGATCTATACGAATTTGAATTTGTCCCACGATACATATCCAACGACACCTCAACCACTTTCAGTGGTTTAGTAGTTACTGAGCTGAAAGCAATTGGTTTAAACTGAATTAACCCTATATCTGCCTCCTGATGCAATCTGGATGATATATACAGGTTTGCACTTGTCTCGTTGATATAGTACCTTCCCAACAAGAGCTCAAGCACTTTCGTAGACCTAGTAGTTCCTTAGTTAAAAGTTACTTGGTGGAGGTGATTCTATCCCCACCCCCTCATCTCTGAACTCACTGATCCAATCTGGATGATCTATATGAGTTTGAACTCATATCTACGATATCTTTCCAAAGACAGCTGAAATACCTTCGTAGCCCTGATAGTACCCGAGCAATGCTAGATTAAACTATTGAGTTCAGCCCTGGGCTAAAGACTCCGTTAGGGTCCCTGTTATTCATTACCTGTATTTTGTAAAAGCAACTTATTTACCTTTGGCGAGGCCCCTGAACGAGTGGAGGTCCTGAGCTGCAGCCCCTTTAGTCATCTTAATCCGACTTTGTTCCTGAGCTGAAAGTTGTGGACAGACATACATAGCGGTTGTATAGGGCGTCCCAGCACCAAAGGTGTCCATCCCTTCGGAGGTCACCCCTCAACATAATTCCCCATCACCCTCCAACTTGGAGGGTGATATGGAAAGGAGGTGGAGGGCTATCTCCATGCTGGTGGGTGATGTGGAGTGGAGGTGGAGGGCCACATCAGAGGTGGAGTAGAGGTGGAGGGCGAACTCCATGCTGGAGGGTGATATGGAGTGGAGGTGGAGGGGCAGATCAGAGATGGAGGGGAGGTGGAGTGGAGGTAAAGTCAAAATGGACACCTATTACCCAGCACTTGTTGCTGAAGTCTAAATGTGGTATAAATCTTCATATAGGAACTTCTTGGTTTATGCAGAGATTTAAATATTTCGCTTCTGCCGTGATTACAACTATGTAGTTACCCATTCTACACTTCACTCAATTCTGTCAAATTTGACTTCCTTAGCCGTCTGCGTCAGATGCTTCCATCAACATCATTGAACAATTTTATGACTACAGTGATGCTACTACTTTTTAGAAACTAAGGGCTTTACATTTGAAAGATACTAATTTATCTTCTAGTTTTGAAGAAGTCATTAATGCTTTGCAACTCTCTGACATTTGCTAAGCTTTTAACTGGGTTGATTTTTATAAAGAATTTACTTCCCATAAGAAAAACTATATGATGTGAACGCGAAATAAATAATTGTTTCCTCTAAACTTAATTTAAATGCTATTCCAAATTCCAAATATATACGTTGATATCTTGTGTTCAGAGCATTCCTGGTTTAACCGCATTTGCTTAGACAGTGATTTCGATTTGTAAAACAAATGGAAAAATGACAGTAATAAATAAGCAATTTTGATAACATAAAAAAAGTTTCACTTAATTTTGTTCATAGTCGTCAGAAATCTCATGACCTGATTAAGGAAGATGCAGCATTACTCGGAAATGCCAAAAAAGAAGTAAGATATTATGATATTCTCCATACGAAAGCTTTGCTTTTATATACCAAAGGTAAAATAAAATAATGGCTGAGCAAAGCACTACAATTTATTTTAAAAAATTTTAAATTTTTGTAAACGTTTTCGCCGACTACCAAAACACTCGGCTTTCTCAGACACACTAAAT
>JAGDQP010034267.1:0-19459 GCA_022664845.1 Lepisma saccharinum | reverse complement strand
TTGAAACATGATAATTCATCACTTGTAACCAACCCTGTCATGAAACAAAATTCAAGTATCAAGCATTTTGAACTGTTGTTTCGCACTGCATTAAATTGAAAACTTGGTGATTTTATGTTCCAAATAAGATACTTAAAACATCGTGCTATAGTATTTAGATTTCACTATGATCATTATCGCGTATTTTCTTTTTTTGTAGATTCAGAATTGTAATTAAGTACTAAACTTCCCCAGTAGCACATATAACGTTAGTACCAAAATGTAACTTTAACGTTGTAGATGTACCAGAATATACGAATATTTAACGGTTTATTCGACATCGAATAATGGTTGAGAGGAAACATACTGGAATCAAGAAGTGGACGATGAAGAAACAGGTTCACTTGGCCAAAACAGAGCATGGTTACTGCTTATTGGTATACACATTTAGCTCCATTTTGTCCGTTGCTTTCATCATGATATACAGTAGTAATTTTCCAACAGAAAATTATCCAACAGTCTGCTGTGGGGGTTCGAAGCTGGAACGTTTCGCACTCGTCCTTGGTAGCTCGACACACTGCCAGTCATCCACAAAATCACCTTGAGAATCACAACTATTTTACGGAATCTCTAGTGAAAAGCAGCCTTGAATGCATAGCCATAAATCCAAGTCATTGTTTCACCATCATGTAAGAATAAAGAAAACTTTCCTTCTTTCTTTGTTCTAAAGTATACTTATCCCATTTACACAATGGTTTTTACCGAACGTGATTCATTACACACGTCTTCATTCTAACTACTTACCACTGCCAGACTATCTCCATTCTGATATGATCTTTTGGACGTTCACACGTAACTGGTTACTTCCATCTTTTTGCATCTTTCTCTTCATTGTTCAATTGTGCAACTATTACCAAAATCTGATTCTGTAAATCTGTAAGAATAGGAATGTCCCACTTCACTAATAACAACCTTCCCATATGTAATTATAAATACCGTACTTCTACGCCTTTCTACTTTTGTACCATGTTTGCCATGTGTTACTCTACAACCTTGATCTATATCAATATTCCCAATGAAACATTTTCCACCTGTTTTCTGATCGCTTCGGATTTGCTTCTTGATGTCTTTTTATAAGCTTTTTCTTGGGGTAACATTAGTCTGCGAAATGTGATGCTCCAAACTGTTACTGTTCTAATGAAAACACATACGTGCCAAGTGAATCATTTTTATATACTTTCCACACGGAATTAATAGCTAAAGTATGTGTTACAATATTTATGAATTAATCAACATTTCTGGTACCATTTTGTATCCCAATGTGATTGGATTTTTATATTTACACCGTGCAATTTGATATTAGAATGCTTGTGTGGAATGATGACGCTGGTGACACTCACTTTCATTTGCCCATTTTTGGCACTGTTCCAAACCAGAATTTAGTAAATCGGTGTATTTATTGTTATACTGGTCTGTGATATCAGTGCAGATTGTAGGCTAATATCATTGTATCCCAAAATGGCATTGATCTATTAAACATGTTCCAAAATCATAGAAAGTAGGTCTTGCCTTTACCATTGTCACAAATTCAAAAATAATTTGTTTTTACTTTGTCGTGTATTAAATAATTTGTGTTTTAGAGAAGAGGTGTTTAGGAACCAGCAATGACTTCCAAACCTCTTCTTCACACTAGTATATCTATATCTACCTCTTCACACTAGTATATCTACCTCTTCACACTAATATATCTATATCTACCTTTTCACACTAGTATATCTACCTCTTCACACTAATATGTCTATATCTACCTCTTCACACTAGTATATCTATATCTACCTCTTCACACTAGTATATCTCTATCAGGAAGTGTTCAAACTATATTCAATGGGTTACTAAACCTGGAACCTCGTTCATAAAATCCATAACTATTGAGGTTAGTTTTTCTTTGTCTCGTGGCCATTGTGACAGAATTTAAAATGTGAGTAGTTTGTGCAGAAGTTAAGCTAGATTAGGAAATTATATATATATAATTTCTATGGGAATTACACTACAATCCTTCTTAAGCTTGTATGCGTAAGATTGCATGATTTTAATTTGAAATGTATTAGGTTGAAAGGTAATTCACTCAAAACATATAGAAGTCAATCTGAGACGAATGCATGTTAATAGTACATATTGATTATCTCTACTCATTCATTCTAAAAATTGGAACGTCGTATTTAATGTGACCTGTTTATACAACTTCATAGTGATAGATTTCATGCCTAATTCGAAAGGATATTCGTCAAGAATACGAATTTATAAAATGGTTAAATATATTGGTGTATATTACATACAGATACATCGCCTTGGGATGTTTAACTAAAAATGATGGATCTCCAAAGTTTATGTGTGCTTTCATGTATGACATGTGGTTAATAATTTACAGTAGTCCATCTCTTAAACGGACCAAGCTCTCACATGGATATTATAGAGGGGAAATACAAGTATGGCTGCAAATGCTGGAATGTCTATTTTTTTATTAAGCATTCTAGCTTAAATATAAGTACTTAAACAAACCTATACGCATTTTTATATCTTTTAGATATGTTTACATTTTGTATTACTATGTAATATGTCTATCTTTTCGTTTAGTTCTTTTGGGGTGACTTGGAAAAGCCTAAGTCACGCAAAATGTTGTCGTTCATTAAAATGGGATACTTTGATTTTTATAGTGCCTGCAATACGCGACACTGAATTTTACACTTGAGAAGAATACAAATATAGTATTCACAGTAGCATTCACACAATAAATATAATATTTATTTTCTGTGTGGGTTAATCAATGATGCATCAATATTAATCTTCAATTAGTCTATTAATTTCACGCCTAACCTAAAACTTACCAAGAAAATATCAATCCAGTTTACAAGTATCAATATAGCCAAGTACCAAGTTTCAACATCAACATTTGGTCAGTTCGAGCAGAAATTGCCTAAAGGGCATAAATGCTATTCAATCAATCAAAATTTGAATAAAATGACAAAACACAACACTCAAAATTCGTTGAAGTAAGCATTAATCTTCTTAGAATAAATAATGTATTAGTAAGGTTCCGTTCCAGGTTTCTTAGTAGTAAAAGCTAGAGTCAATATTAATTATTACTATGTTAAGTGCATATCAGTAACCAAGTCAATCCAGCACCTTAAAGCATTAACTAAAACACCCTTTATCTTTCAAGATTATTTCGTTGTTAATCACTTTGAGTAATAATCTAAATGCGGTAAACGCCATCCAGGAATTTAAGTAGTAGCGAACGGTGATTTGAGCTTAACTCCACCATCTAAGTCAAGTGAATAAACTAAATCGAACTAAACAGAGCTAATAACAAATGTAACTCGGAGTTAGTGACTCTTTGGTTAAAATACAAAGATTTTTCTTCTATATTTTCTTTTATTTATGGATAGTATTTCACGAAGATCAGAAGAATTCTGTGTTACGTTACACAAACATGTAAAGGGAAAATCCTACTCTAGACGTTAATGTGTTCATAGATTGAATTAAATCAAATTTGTTTGAATCAACAAGTTAGTGTGTTTCTATTTGAATTCGTTCTCTATCATTAATATAGCATTACATTTAAACTATTTGAAGTTTCTTTGTTAGTAAAGATTTCCATTATAATAAAATAAAATATTTATCTTGTAATTAAAGAAATTTTGACTTATTGTGATATATTTGAATACTTCGTTTAGGCCAGTGGTTCACATTCGACCTTGAGAATATTCAAAGTTCATAAATAATTAATTCAACTGAAATTACACCTTTTGTTTTATTTTGTTTCCCTAACTTTGAATAACAGCTGAGTATCAAAGTAAAATTATCTCCATAGGAAATTATTTAATGAGGTAAGCAAATCTGGGGAGCATCTAAAGTGCATCCATCCATTAATCACTAATGAATAACCTATTTCAATATTTCTACAAAATAGAATTCAGTACGCCGTTTAAGAATCATTTGACATGATGTTTATTAACCCAATTCGTATGTAATATTCAAGACTTCGAAAGTGATGTATTGTACATACGTACCACAAAATTTCTTAATAGTTAATTCATAATACATATTCCATTTCTTCAACTATTAATAATGGACCATTCATTATATGTTTTCATCGGTTTTCATGAATCCTATCTATTTGTTTTATCCTCTAGTTCGGTCCTACAAATATTCTCATAATCTTTTCGATTTATTCCACGATGTTTAACATGATTTGACATAAATCTGCTATAAAATTAGTTAAGAAATACATTAAAAGCAACTGCTGAGAAAATGGTTGTATCAAAATCATTATTATCGAGATGCTATGTGAAGGAATCAATAATTATGGGAGTAGCTGATGAATTGGTCAGAAAGCATGTGCTGTCTCAAGGTAGATTCCCAGAACGCCTAGAGCTTATAACTTGTCAGCAAGTAATACATAATACAGGTGAGTTAAAACAAAGTAAACAAGCATTGATATTCACAAACAAAGTACACATTTGTCAATCGACTTCACTTAAATATTGTTCCTGATTCCTGAATCAATCCAAATGTTTCTATAAAATAATTAATGCTTACCTTCTATCATGAAATACACCATACATCATTGAATGTGGAATTTAGCACTACAAATACTGTAACATAATTTCAATAATATCTTATTCATCTAAAAATGATTCACATGTTTTCAAGAGCAAATTGGTTGTTGTTTAATACTTTATACACATTTCTTACCCAAATATTAAAATACGGACTTGTTACTCGGCAATATTGATATTTGTGAACTGAATCCTGGATATGTGTACATCAAGCGTGAAAATCGATACGCCTATTGTTAACTAAAGTTATTATTGTTACATAAGTAAAGATTATTTCATTAAATAATGTTAAAACGTGAGTTTTAATAAATGGGATATTCCTTTCTATTTTTCACGCTGATATTATTCAGTACCATTCCATATATTCTGTAGCGAGATAGAAATTCATGGAAATACATAGATCATTACGAACATAGTTGTATTTTATTATTACTAAATTACATCACTGTAGAAAACATGTATTTTAAAATAGTCTCACATTCTGATCTACAAATTAGTTAAGAAATATAAAATCACTGTAAACACAGCTTTATATTTGTAGAGAAACGTTTATTTTAGTGTATGTTTTAACCCACTACTGGAAATAGTTTAAAAGTAAAGATACAGTAAATGCAATGTGGTATTATTAGAACAAAATCGTTATTCCAACTAAATAATATCTTAAGCGAACAGAAAAACAGACTAGTAATAAACTCTCAAATATTTGCTGTATGAGTTAACTATGGAACATAGTTGCTTTTAATTGAATATTTCGATTTAAGAAAAAAATCATTACTTTTTTAATATAATATTAAATCTGCTACAAAATTAGTTAAAATACATTAAAAGAAAATACACTAATGGTCTTCGATCTCCGTAAGAATTTATTATATCTGCTGAGAAAACTGTAATATCAAAATCATTAGTGTCAAGATGCTATGTGAAGGAATCAGCTACTTGTGGGCGTAGCTGATGAATTGGTCAGAAAACATGTGTTCTTTTAAGGTAGACTCCCAGAAAGCCTAGCGCTTACAACTTTACGGCAACTAATACATGATATAGTTGAGTTTAATATACATAATATAAAACATAATATGATATTTGAGGGGTATTTACATTTGTGCGTAATATTCTACGGATATATTCACGTTCATCAGACATGGAAGTAAATTTTATTTACACATGGAAGTAACAACCAAACTGGAATCTTAATATTTGAATATAACAAACTTCTAACAAAGACTCATCTGTTTAATTTTAAAATATGTTTACTATGTTAAACTTCTTTGAATATGGAGCAAGTATTAATTTTTAACACCAGTGGAATAAAACATTCCACATTCAACAAAGAATTGAAAAGCAAAGTAAAGGATGAAACATCAGTTTAAAAATTTTATTTTGTGAAAAAGAATTATTAGAAAATATATATATAAAAACAATACAATCACAGATTATAGAATATGATAGATGGGTGTACTTCCTAAACCCAATAAGCTCCATAAGATGTTAGTGCTGAAATTATATTCGATACAAATTTAAAATAAATTATCTGAATGTTGTGATAGTGATGTGCGTTTTGAAGATTTAATAAAAACTGGATCTACCACCTTTCTTTAAATCTGAGTGCTTATAGAATCAATAGTTTGTTTTTTACTATAATTGATATACCGTAAATTATTACAATCAAGATATATAATAAACCTTTCGCTCCTCCACAGAATAATAATAAGAAGTGCTACTTTCTGTATTATCAATAATATAACAAACTTTGTGCTGCCATCTGTCGGTTTAGGCAGTAAGGTTATGAGATAAAGTAATAGAATACTTTTGACTTGAACAACTAAGGGATGTTTGTTTATCAAAATAGCATATTTTTGAGCTCGTGTATTTCTGTTATTTACATTAAATATAAGATGAATCTGTTATTCTGAAATAAGCCATCATACATGGCGTTTACCTGAAAACGTTAAGCAGAATGAAAAATCAGCTTAAGGAGATTGTGTAGCTGTAATAAAAGTTAATAATACAAAACAACATAAACTATTGAGTACAAAACTATTTCGTCATAAGATTCCAATACGATTGTAATATCAATCACAATTGCAATATATTATCTGCCGCATATAAATTTCGATTATTTTGAAAAAAAAACGAAAATTATTGCTTGCATTTCCTAGATTCCATTATCCTATGAATCTCTGCAATGTTTAAGGCTCAACTTATGAGCTATTTATTACAGACAACGATCCAACATATAAGAGGAGACCGTAGCTACAGTAGCTAATAAATCCTCGGTGTGGACCACTCTCGCGCATGCGCAGGACTGCTTGAACCATAAACAACACTGACAAGCTGCTGCTTTTGAGTTACTAGTTTAGTGTACCGGTTAACGTATTACAAATTTGATCTGGAGACCTTAGTTCAAATCCTGACGTAGTTATGTTTATATATTTTCATAAAAAATATTTTTTTATGCATATACGTACCAGGAAATCTAATAACATTATTGAACATTGGTTAGGTTAGGTTAGGAAAGTCAGCTTCGGTGGGTTTTTTTTATTGAACACGCAATGAAAACTCCTGACTTAAAGGAATAATTACATCTTGCTAACAGAAGGCAGCACATACGTCTGAGAATTCTTTACAACTTGTAAGCCGACGTCATATAGGTGTCGCTAGTGTCGAAATTGTACGCGAAAATGTTGAAGAAAATAAACGTCGAATAAATGCTGCCATCTACAGAGAACCATTTAAAGCGTCTAATTCAATCGTAACGCACATTCCACTTTTTTAAAAACAAAATGATTACAATTTACTTAATTTCTTATTAAGAAAAACAATCTTCCAAAAGTACAAATACTCTGCAACATTGGAACGATTGAAAAACAGTGTTACTTCATTATTGCAACATTGTTAATTCAGTTAATTACATCTGAAGTAACTCTTATCATGTTCCTTTGTGTTATCCACGTAGTTTCCATGGAAACAAGAATAATATATCAGCACTACAAGCTTAATCTGCTTGCTCGATGTTCCGTATGCAGGGTGATTCTAAAGTCCCAGTGTGACATATCAAACAACATGCGAATATTCCCAGAAACACATTCCCGGTATTAAATTGAACCTTCCTGTCACGGTGATGGAGCTATCTTTACTGAAATTTGCAAGTACATTACTACATGGTGTTCTCATTTATCCAACAATGCCTTAAATTCCGACACGTGCCAGGTAGTTGAAATCTGATACTTAGAATGACTTTCTGGGAACATGCTCGTGTTACTTGATATGTCAGAAGACCCACTTGACATTAGAAAAACTTGACCTCCATCAAGTAAGGCGGATTTCAAAATCGCGACCACGTTAATCAGGTATACCAAAATCTTGTTTCCCCTTGCAAACATTTCTTAATATTACTGGTTTGGTATTATGAACATTAAATATCGACTCTTCGGACAACTGAATGTAGTGTTTGAAAATATGCAGGATATACTGTAGTAATAAGTTTTTTTTTATTAAAAGCGGTTTCCAACTTTATAACTGAAAACTATCATCATTCTGAGTTTCTTAAATTTATACTTAACGAAACAAGTGTAAGAAATCTTTCATGGTGTCCGCTGGTTGCCAACCTTAGTATCTTAAATATAACTAACAAATGCATTCTAATAACAGTGTATCTTTACAGATGTTCTTTTGTTTTGTTTTTTAGCTATACGCCTTTCCTTCAAGTGTGCAATTTCAGTATGGGAATTCTCCAGGATATAAAGGAAACATAGTTGGTGGTAGTGGAGGACGACAAGTGAGTGCTGGAGGATCTTCGCAAATACTATCCCAAGTTGGTACAGGTTCTCTGCCATTGGTTCAATTGCCTGGTAGCCTAGGAAACACATACGCAAATATAGAAATTAATGTTTTCCTTAACATATCTATAAATGGTGTCGATATGTCATTTGAATTCCGCACTGTGAAGGAAATTGAAAACTTAATTGCGGAACTCGAACAAATCGATGGATCCGCAACAACTATAACAATTCCTGGTACAAATTATAGAATTCCGATTGAGTACAAGAAATATTTGATTGATACTTTACAAGGCAATTTGAATCAGATCTTGCAGACGCTAACCGACATTCCTGATAATCCTGATACTTCAGGTAGTCCTGATCTTAGCGTTCCATATCTTCCTTCTGACCTGACTGAAAGAGAACTTATAGCTAAGATCATCAACTATATAAAACAAAATTATCAAGGTTTCTCTGAAAACCAAGCTACAATTGATTTTCATCCTCTTAATGATGGTTTTATTGATATAACAATTGTCACTCCAAATCCCAATGATCATGCTAATATTGTACAACTGGTAAGCAAATATTTTATGGAAGAATTGAACATTCATGTGTTTCTTCCTGGATCTTCAAATGGTCCAAGCGGATTCGGATTCAATAGCTTTGAACTAACTATAATAGTACCCAATACTATAGGAGCATCCGTTACAGAGCTGGTTGAAGAAATCAAATCATTTATTCTTAGAGAAAATAGAAATCTATCTCCTGGAGATTTTGATGTTTCTCCCAGCAAATTTCCAGAACAAGGTATTCATGAAATACTTGCTCGTTTTAACTCATTAGAAATTGATGCGTATAAGCTTTCTGTTAGTATCGAAAACTATTTGTCAAATAGATATCATGTCGGAGCATTTGTTGATATATTTTACCTTTCATCCGGTGGAACAAACCCTACTACAACTCCTGTCCCCGTTCAACCTCCTCCAACACATGGAGGTACTGTAATAGTGGTGTCTATTCCAGACTATTTCACCAACATCAACGAAATGGTTAGAGTTATCCGTAACTTCTTTTCTCAAAGCCCTCTTTCCGTACAAGTAACGCCTACGCAAGATCCCTCCACTGGAGGTAATCAGATAATCATTGATTTTGGTTCTGGAGTATCAGTTAGCAATCCAAGTACTCTTGCAACTTCACTTGCAATTTTTATATTCCAAGAATTGGATGTAAATGTTGGTATTTCGGTACAAGCAGTTGACACACAACTCCCACAAGGCAGTCTTACAATTATCGTGGACTTACCACTTGGTTTTACTAACATTGATACAGTACTTAAAGAAGTCCAAAATGCACTAAATAATCAATACCCTGGAAAAGTAACACAAGTCTCGACTTCACGAAATAAGACAGCTGGGAATCCTCAAATTGTCGCTGATTTAGATTCGTCACTGTCACAAGATGAAGCAAATTATGCTACGTTAGCAGTTTTTCAGGTAATTAGCAATTTACAGATAAACGCAACTATTAGCATGCAGTTTAGTAGAGTTGAAAGTCATATGGGAAGTGTAGGTACACAGGCCTATATAGAAGATAAGGCTCAAGCCAGGGAATTTATTTTTGGTACACCTCAAGTAGTCTCAAGTAGAGCTAAGGGTGCAAGGGGTTAAAGCTAAGGTCTCATGACATAAGATGGTGATGAGTAGAAATGATTGTACCAAGTTAAAGTCCTCATTCACCATAGCAGCGGTGGTTCACAGACCATAATTGCTAAAATCATGTTATATCTCTTTTAAAAGTGTTTAGTTGAAAACAAAGAAATTTGTAAAATAGAACTTGTAATAAAATTAAGTTCAAAACTGTATGTCTCAACTGAAACAGAAGCAATGTTGATGATATTTTTAAATAATTAATTGTAACCTAATAAAAATATTGAAATACGAGTAGTGCCAAAATCACTGACTTCAATTATATTGTCAAACAGAAGTTGTACCTCATTGTAACGTGCTTAATATGTTCAAAATAAAGATATCAGTCAATACGTTGTGACTTATATACTGTTTTCCCTTTCATTGTCAAAATATAGTTACTTTTATGTATCTTGAGATGCTTTACGTTCTTTACCTTCGTTGCCTCTAAATTGTGTTTCAAAGTTTCCATAAAGGTCAAAGATTTAATACATGATGTGGAGGTGGTGTATACTATATTCTAACAAGTCTTAAAGCACGCTTATTCGTTTTAGTGAAAATATCAACATACGAAGTGATGGTGTCAGATTTTATGTGACTAATCATTCTGGATACATCTGGGGTATACATTGGTAATTTCCGAAAGTAATGTATCCGATTACGGATGATATAATCAACACAGTTTTTGCGGTTTGTAATTAGATATGTATTGTCGAATGCAATAACGTTATCTTAGTGTTTCGTATATAATAACAAGAGCAATAACAGAACAGAGCAATAATCTCCATGGATATTGATCTGTTGTACTACATTCAACAAAGAATACAAATTAGAGACAGGGAAAGGTTGATGAAAACCATACACGATGGCTCCATTGAGATAACGGTTGAAGAGAAAGACTACATTCGAAATACATGCAACGAGTAACAACAGACATAAGTTCTTGCTTATTTCTAGATATGTAAAGAAGACCAGGGTCATCAAAGGATTGCAGAAATTTCGTAAAACAACATGCAGGTTGATAAATCCGAAAACTCTGAAAGCTCCGATATATAGTTCGACCGTGATGACTTGATCACTGGAAGCAATGTAAATAAATGTGGCTTAGCTATCAAGTCATTTCGGTCGGACTATAGTATTTCACTACGTACGTTATCAAACAAAATGGAAAATATAAAAAACATATTGGTGACAATATTCGTGACGGGTTTGCGACAATTAATAATTGTTAGATCATTTGATGTGACTGACCAATGCGTGAACAGAAGGATCAATGATCAGGACCGTCCAAATGAAACAAATTCCTGATTTACCTCCTTTTTCGGATATAATAAATTAACATCTATAAATCTGAACACAAACCTCTGAGTAATGATATATTGAAAACAGTTTAAGTTCATGAGGGATAAACTTCATCCTCAATGTTAAGCTAATAAGTCCTCAATAGCTGTCAGCCATATACAGGTATAGAAATAAATGGCAAGCAGAATATATTTCATTTTCTTTTAAAATTCTTCATTAAAATAACAAGTTTTTTTTTTCAGATTTATTGAAGAGTTTATTCAAATTTTAAATTACCTGCCTACAGTTACGGTGTAACCGATCTGGTTGAGAGTTTTGTCATCCGAAGATATTCATGCATATTTGTGAATGTCTTTATGTTCAAAGTTCATGTTCTTTACAAGTAGGTTTGTCGAAATCGCGAAATGTATCAGTCTTTCTCTATTCTTGCTGCTGATTTCATGAAGGCTGTATTTGCCTATAGTAGGTCTGTATTTTTCCTCCCTACCTATTTTAGCGCTGAAATCACCCAATACAATATACGGATATACCTCGGTAAAAGGTCAAACAACCTTTCTAGTTCCTTGTAAAATGTATCTTTTTCGTTTGCTTTGTGCCTTCTCGGTCGGGGTATGTAAATTTATTAAAACCGTGCTTCACCATCGAATACGTATCGTCTCTCATTTACGAACTCTATATTCTGAACCGCCGGAAGATTACTGTTCTTAATGAGTGTTCTGTTCCGAAATTGTGAGATGCGTTCCTCAGTAGAGGAAAGTGTATTTGCCCTGTCGTATGCTATCTTGACCCTCCCACCGGACTTCTTGTATTGATACCATGTCCAGCTCATACTTCTCGGTCTCGCGTACCGCCGCCTGAAGAATACCCGTTTTGTATAACGTCCGTAAAGGGTAAAGGGAAAAGTTTCCGCAAGAACTCTACTAACAAAAGAAGTGATATCCATTTTGCGAGTAATTGTCTTTGTGTCACTTTGGTGGAAGTGTTTCCTTTGTAATAAAATTAAGATATTTAGTATCCTTCCTTTCGCCATAGTGTCACAGAGGAAATCACTCGCAAAATGGATTTAACTTCTTTTGTTAGTAAACATCTTGCGTCACTCATCCCTTTACCCCGAAAGGGTTTTTATACTATCACTTAATTTGTAAGTCTCTCTGTTAAAAACAAAGTGCATAGTCTTCATACAAAAGGTCGATTTTGGACCATGGTAGGCTCCGTAACTCCTATCAAAAAATAGGCTTCGATTTACCCCAGCTTGTTGGGGGCCTTAATTGACCCCCCAAACCCATAAAACAAACAGACAGACGGAGTGACAGACAAAGGTTTGTATCATTTGTAAAAATTCTGTGATTCGGTTAAAAAAAAGTCGTGACCTTTGAACCCCTTCACCGATTTTGACCTACGATACACCGTTGGAAAGGTATTGAAGCCTAGATTAAGATTCTGCAGGTTTCGGCAGCCTATATGGTCTAAGGTCAGTGCTATCATCAGAAATGTACAATATTGAATTTTTTTCGCCCCGCCCTAGGAAGTTTCCAGAGAGGTCCTACTGACCCATTTTTTTTCTGTGTCTTAGCATGGCAAAGAGCTTTCAAATGCAAGTTCAAGCATCACAATCGGGCTTATAGTTTGCTACATCCGAAACTATCTGTATACATTGAGTGCCGCTAAAAGACTCATTTGTTTGTCAGCGTCACTCGAAGAACTACCGTTCTTCATGATCATGTTCTTGGAGCCTCCTGAAGCAGTCCCCCGCTCGCAGATCCGAATGAGGGACTAGTTTAGCTCCGAGATTATTTTACGAAAGGAGAATGCATGAATCATCTGTTACTATTTCATGACATAATTTAGCCGCGTAGAAATGTCAGCTAACTCTACGGCCTCGCAGTAAAGACTTAAGATATGTCCATCTCTGAGCCTTACCCCAACGTAATGAATGTTAAGTCTTACAGAGAAGCGGTGGGTGACACTGATCATCAGTTAGTGATCACAAAACTGAGGGCAAAGCTATGCATCGCAAACAGAGAAAGCAAAAAAGATCAAGACTTTCAAAGTTCAGCGATTAGATAATCCGAGTGCAAAAGAAGATTACCAACCGGAAATTTCAAATGAATTCGAAATCGTTCCCAACTCGAATACGTAATAATAAACGTGACTTAAATAATGAAGTTCATCTAAGTCAGATGTGGGAGGTAATTCGTGATACAATATAGGGAGCAGCAAAAGAACGACTAGGTAAAAAAACCAACACAAAAATGAACGAACTGCATAAATAGAGCAGTGCTATATGCAGAAGAACCTTCCAAAGAAATGTAAACTCTGAAAAATAGCTCCGGTTTATAAAAACATGTGATAAATTGGACTGTAATATTTACCGAAGAATCTCGTTACTCCCAGCATGTTACAAAGTATGAGTAATATACTGCTAACTTGCCTACTCGTATAGGTAGACTAAATAATTGGATATCACCAGTGTGAATTTAGAAGAAATAGATCCACTATGAACCAGATTTTCACCTTGAGACAGATATGAAACAAAAACTGGAACTGTTCAGCAGCTACTCATTGAGTTTAAGAAAGCACATGATTCTATTAAAAGTTATACAGTATCCTGATACGATTTGGAATTCCGAAAACCTTGTTCAATTGTTCAATTAGTTAGAATGTGTGTCAGTGATTGAAACAAGGGTTGAAACAAGGCGATGCCTTATCACAACTACTATTTAACTTTGCGTTAGAATATGCTATTATTAAAATAAAAGAGCACAAAAGTGACTAAAATTGAATGGCTTGAATCAACTGTATGATGTAAATTTAATAGGAGATGATATAGATGCAGTGCAAAGCAACACCGATGTCTTAGTAGAAGACTGCGATGAGATAGGTCTACAGGTAAACATAGAGAAAACAAAATACATGATAACAAGTCTAAACACTTCTAGGAATGAAGGAAATAAATATATAACAATTAAGATTGGAAACACAGAGAAAGATTAAAATACTTAGGAGTATATGTAACAAGCAAAAATGAGGTCACGGAAGAAATAAAAAAGCCGCTTAGTATCGGGGAACGCATGTTTCTATTCAGTCCAAAAACTTCTAACATCGCGATTAATATCAAAGAAATTGAAATTGAAAATATACAGAACGGTTATTCTGCCGGTAATACTTTACGGTTACGAAAGTTAGAGTACGACCCTATCAGATGAACATAAATTACGTGTGTTTAAAAATAAGGTTTTGAGAAAGATATACGGACCGAAACGCGACGAGATGACTGGAGAATGGAGAAGACTACATAATGAAGAACTTCACGGACTTTACGACTCACCCGATATTATAAGAATAATGAAATCGCGACGACTAAGTGAGCTGTAACTCTTATAGGGGAAAAGCGAAGATTATATTCCATAGTGGTTGAAAAGCCGGAGTGGAAGAGACCATTGGGAAGAGCGGGACGTCATTGGGATTACAATATTAGAATGGAGCTTCAAGAAGTACGTAATTGTGATGAAACCTTGCTTGATCTTGCACAGGATAGAATGCTATGACGAACATTTGTTACTCCGGCGATGAACTTGCGAGTTACCTAAACCATAGAGTAAGTATGTAAGAGTTGCGAGGTGACATATGTAATTCTCTTCCTGTTGTCTTAGGAGAAGTAACGAACAGAATAACGGCCAAAACCTATAGTCTAGATGACATTATTGCCTATTTGCCTGATTAGATTAGGATAAACCCTGGGAAAGATTAGGCGGAATGACTTCCATGTACGAGATACGAACCCGTTTCGCCTCCCCGTTGCTGATGCGAAGCCGGGGACCGTAACCACTAAACCAAGGATGTTTCGTCAAATTTTATTGCCATAAAAACTATACATATAAAATGCCACGCAATGAATTAGAAAGAACAGAATAAAAATATTTTTTTAATCATTTACTCTAGCTTCGCTAATACATCTGGAATGATAAATTTGCCACGCAGTCCTGTATATAAACACATGAATTCTGTTTTATTTGGTTGGTGAGTTTGAAATACTGACGAGTTTGAAATACTGACGACCCTCAGTCATACCCTGAGGAAACCAACAGAACTGTGAGCGAATTCTTGAATTAACAGAAATTAACCAGACATTACTCCAAGAAGTGCGTTTACATTTATTGGATTCAGAGGATACAAGCAGAAAAGCCTACGAATAATTTGTTCAGTTGTTTCGTTATTTTTTCTTTTTGTTAGGAAACAAGTTGCTTTAAACTGTAAACCCTGTAAATAGACATAGGTAACGTTACAACTAGGTAAAGTTACCAAGCTCCAAAACAATTTGTCCTGCATTAACATCGGGTCTGCAATGGCATTGTACTATTTTTGTTACATAAATTTACATGTTTTATTTTATTTTGGTTACGTTGTTTAGTTATAATTCATGCTAACTTAACAGAGAGTTTAAGCACTACGAGATAAATACTGGAAGGTTTTTGTAATCAATATAGAAAAGCAACTTCGTGACAATAGCTCAAGAAACAGGTTTCTGAAACAAACATAAGTCAAAGGTTCAACCTTCATCTGAAATTAATAAAAGCGGGTTCAAACCCAGCTTATACATGATATTTCCATTAAAACTTTCCCAGAGTATTCCATCAGCACCACCAAGCGAATGCCTGTATGGTACTTAATAGAGGCTTCTTTTACCCACAAATTGTGGTAATCGAGAATCTAAATGCTTGTTAGAGGAAACACAAAGCTAGGCAGAACAATGTCGCGCTAAATCCAAATATTTAAATAAAAGCACGCCTTCCGACGAAGCAGAATGAAGCAAACTGGAGCATATAGTTTAGCATGCTATCGATCAGCTTCGCTTTGCTTTGCTTCTCTCCAACTTGCTCTTTGGTGTGCAGCTTCCCTTAGTGAAAACGGATGCAATCCTACAAGTCACAGTGATTTGTCATACTAAAAATATTGAGGGATAATTTAACGGACATTTTTGTTCATACAGTGAAAATCTGTTATTTAAAATTAAGAAAAATATTTTTATCTGTGCATCGAGAGACAATTTTCTTGGAAATGGTATATCAGCATTCTCGTTTAATTTAATATTAGAGCATACCGGTTTAGCAATGAGATCAATTATCTTCTTTTTCCAAACCGACATATTCTCATTTTCAATTAAATGAACAAATCCTGGCATCTCATTTTTAAAAATATATTTCTCGGCACACAGATAGGAACTTCCTTCTATCTATTTTAAGGTAACGTTTCTTACCGTGTACTATAAGGAAGTGGGAACCTCCTCTCTATTTCGGGAATAGTTCATCCTACCTGGATGATCAATGCGGTTCCCTACTCGTCTTGCAAGACCCTTCCAACGACACCTCAACTATCTCCTAGTGTCCGTTGTTCCTGAGTTTCTAGTTCCTCAGTTGAAAGTTGCCAACGGACGTAGATGATCTATAAGGCTTTCAACTCGTCTTACCGAGACCTTTCCAACGATACCTTAACTACATTTGTAACCTTAGTAGTTCGTGAGTTAAAAGTTGTCGACAGACGGACAAAACTGTGATATAAGACTTCCCAAGTCTTGCTGTGCAAGCCGAAAAAAACAATACAGCATATTAACACTACGAAAACCTTATACTATCCCAATTTACAGAACAAAAAAATAAATAAATAAACCATTTAATTATAAAATCCATTGTCATATTGATCACACGTTATACTCTCTCTGCGAAGCATAATTTCGTTCTAAAATAATTGTTCTACATTCTCATGAAGATTAATGTACAAACAAGAACATTGTGTTATTTGGATATGATGACTACCATATAACCTCTTTTCTTGCTTAAAAACAGCTTGCACCTTCATCGTCCGCTTGTCAAGAAGTTAACAACAAATCAATTTCATTTTGTTCCAAACTCGTTGAACAATTATAGAAGTTTAAAATAGAGTTTATCTTCACAAAGATAAAAGCAATAAAATTTGCGTTGTCTTCTGTCGAATTACCTTCGTCAGTTTCATCTTTTTTTTCTTCACCCTAGTCATTGAAAGAGCGGAAGAAGATATTTTCAGACTCTAATTTTAGATTATAGCCGCTAGATGGCATTAAGGTCGCGAGAGCGTCTTAGGTCATAAATATTTGAAGAGAAAGCTATTTTGATAGGAATAATATCTCGTTTTTTTCAAGATTTCAATCTCTGTTTTATCTTTTTATCTTGAGCATTAACTGTATTATCATTTAATGACTTCACATTCTTAAATTAAGGTGTATTTTCATTATTGTTAAAGATAGCAGGAGAATCTAATTATGTACTCAGTAGTTAACTTCTTAATTTGTTATCTTATATTGCCTAATTCTACAAACTTTAAAATTAAATCTGTGTGCTTTATTTGTTTTAGACACTTTATATTTTTCATTGTTGTAATAGGAAACTCCTAATAAACTTTATAGCTACATTGTATTCGATGGCAGTGGAGTAGCAAAGGGTGGGGCAAATGAGCAATGGCCTACGACTTCACGTATTAAGGTATGCTTAGGGTTGCCAGACGTCTCGGTTTTCCGGGACAGTCCCGGCTTTTAATGAAAGAATTAACTATCCCGAAAGATGCTTTTGAGACGTCTGTTTGTCCCGGTTTTTTTCTCTTTGAAATGAAGGATATTTTCCAAGTACGGTCTTTCTTTTTTGTGACAACTTGAAGTCGAAAGCGCAAAACTGCTTTATTGCTGGAATTTTAAATACCAATGGCGATACTGCTCTTGTTCGCTATATGTAAACATTATTTAGAGTACGGTATCCTTATTCGCTCCTTTCTGCCGTCTCTTTACGGGTACATATTTTTAATCAAAATTTATATCCAGTACAGTATTTATACATACGTCTGGAAGCTAAGTGAAGTTCTGTGTCGGTATAGAGTTAACGCAGTGTTATTGTTTCACACTGCTGGTGTCTGGTGTATGAAGTGGAATTTCAGTTTTATTTAAGGCCCTTAGGCAACTTTGGTTCAAGTCGAATGGATAATAATGAGATAATTGGTGGAAACAAAAAGGCGAAAAAAGACGGGAGAACCTCCAGAAAATCCTTGTACACGTGTATAAAGTGGAGTGCAAGTGTTACATTCCCACAGAGCATCTTTGATCTAATTCAAAATTAAGCTTTCTTTGACATGCGTGACAACTTAATCCAACCTTAACAAATCATGTCAGAAAAAAGCCTAAACAAGGATGAATACAGCAGTTTAGTTTACAGAATCACGGTTGAAATAGCGTTGGCAGGGCAAGAAAAAAATCTAATATAGGGCCTACTTCTTTACAAAAATTTAAAACTAGCCTGGGTAGGAATCGAACTGAGGACCACTTGCACACCAATCGAATCCTATAGTCACTAGACCATGGAACGCCTCCTCCTCCTGCACTATTTATAGTTAATTCATCAGATCGCCAGAGATGGTAGTTAGAAAAGGCTGGGAGCTAGTGCAGGCGAAACAGTCCTGGCGTATTATGGGACTTCATCGCGCTTAGACGACAGCGGTAGTGCAACAAAACAAAATTCAAATAGGTTTTCAAGTTTCAACAAGCTTCCTCGTATAGCTAGTTGTTCCAACAACCTCGAATTAGGATAGCTATAACAACTAGCAACATTGGTGTCCAAAAAAGCCATTTATGTTTTTCCGACATGCTTTTTCATGCTTGTTTACCGAGTTCTACACAATACCAAGCTTGGAAAGGTAAGCAGGTGACTGACAACTTTGTTACAAGTTGGCATGCTATCTGGGATTACTATTGCATAGTGAATTTAGGCGCAAATCACTAGAATTTAAAGAAGCGTATGTGCGGAAGAGGTTCTGTCTTTAAGCTATCAGTACTAAATGCCGATACTACTTATTAATAAATGTTCCCTTGTGCTTTTATAAAAAGCAATTTTCAACAGTTTATACATGATTCACATGCATGCCCAGGTCCACCATGTAATTCAAGAGACCTGATCCTAGACGTAGTCTATTACGCATGAGAGAAGATCCAACAAATATCAGACCTCTCAAAACATGTAAACGTATGCTAGGACTTCAAAAACACTGGGCAGTTATATTATGAACAAATCTTCTGAATAGCAAAAATTGGAAATGC
>JAGDQP010034266.1:3035-20207 GCA_022664845.1 Lepisma saccharinum | reverse complement strand
TACGAATACGTTTGAGTTCAGCGATTTTGACTACGAATACGTTTGAGTTCAGTGACTTTGACTACGAGTACGTTTGAGTTCAGTGACTTTGACTACGAGTACGTTTGAGTTCAGTGACTTTGACTACGAGTACGTTTGAGTTCAGCGACTTCAAATACATTTTAAATGTCCCCAGATAGTACAAGGATGTCCCATGGACATTTAAGGGACGTCCTGCCCGGGATATAGGGACGTCCAAGAGGCATCCAAATGTTCGCGTTGGTCCCCCAAAACGAGATTCCCATGGGATACCTGCAGGACATATTTGGTGTATGAACTGGACGTTCATATGACTTTCTAAATCCAGAATAAATCCCATGGACATCGTAAGGATGTCCATTGGATCAGAGAAAGAAAGCTAAAATAATGCACTTTTTATGTCGGCATGGAACTTCTGTGGAATATCTGACAGACGTCCAATTAGGATGATTTTGGGATATCCGAGCAGGAAGTTCAAAGGTCGTGTTACTGATCTGTTTAATATCGCGGGATACGATTTGACAGCTTAGAACTTCCCTCGGACATCTGTGCTATCTGAGTGGTGACTAAAACTAGCAGGTCCTTTTCAATATATTAGCTTCCTCCATTCTGAGAGTCCATACTAGCGCGCGCTTCAATGAAAGCTGGTAGAGACAAACTGATTTCACATTCCAGATCAGTGTAACCTTCAATTACTCGGCCATTTTTAATCTGGTGACTAAAACTTGTAGATCCTTTCCATATGGTTGATCTTTTGTTAAAAGAACTCACAGTAATTTTATGATAATTACGTACTTCAGTTCGTTTTCATATACCATATAATATTGGTCACACATTTATACTACAAACTTAGTTTCTACTTGTTTTAGTTGTTGAATTCTACGAAAATTGCCGAATTGTGTAAAAAAAATAAGTATAAAAGGTTAGAGTTTAAAACTACATTGTAATACTTGATTTAACACGGTAAGGGATTCAATCCCAGAGGAAACACACTGAACGGAAACTTAACCTTGAAACTTATACATGACTTTATAGCATATAAGGCAGTGTTTCTCAACCTGTGTGCCGCGAAACTGATCAGGGGTGCTTGAATCATAAGACATTAGTTGATAGTCTACTGATCTGACGTTAGCATACGGTTGA
This sequence comes from Lepisma saccharinum, assembly GCA_022664845.1. Taxonomy (NCBI): domain Eukaryota; kingdom Metazoa; phylum Arthropoda; class Insecta; order Zygentoma; family Lepismatidae; genus Lepisma; species Lepisma saccharinum. The sequence goes on along the minus strand of JAGDQP010034266.1, from coordinate 19,046 downwards.
GAATTCTCCTGGTGTTGACAGTACGTTTGGGGCATTGGAACGTGGACGCTGTTCCGGTGGTTAGTAGCACAACATAATGGAGAACTGCTAAAGTTAGTGTGAACTCTTAATTCCTTCTCGCTGAGTTCTCTAATCATGCACTGCTCCAAGCACTATCTTCCAGCATAAAAAGGAACTTCAAATATAAATTGTGGGTGTTTTTGAATCTGTGTGTTCCAAGAAGAGGTAGAAATTTGAAATCTCTTCCAAACATGAATGAAGTTAAGGTCTTTCCCATGTCAGACTTCTGTAAAATCCCTGTTCTCGAGGAAACTTCAACCACATTGAGTGGCCGCGGCTAGGCTGTTGACTATTTCCTTCCAAAACGGATTCCACTCTTTGGTGACTACTATGGCTTGTATTGACTGGTGTGCCGCCAAACCAAAATGGTTGAGAATCACTGAACCTAAGGTTTACATCCAGTTTCAATGTTTTACTCTGTAGGGAAAAAAGGAAGGGGAAGCAGGGGGTTTGGTCTTAATTCAGTGGTTCCCAAACTTTTCAACTCGGATCTCCATGAAGCCAATAGTAATTCATCGCAACCCCCTTGCTATGTGTTAAAATAAAAACGCAATGCAATAATTACTGGTAAGGACTAGTTAATCATTCTAACTCACAAATTTCGTACCGTACATGCTAACGAAAGGAATCATTTGAAATTACAGCATTAATATGAGTCAAGTCATAGCAATGAAAATAAAGAGTTTAGTTCAAAAACCGAATACGTAAAAAATTAAAAAAAAAAAAACGAGTTTAAAAAGTGCGTGGTTTCTTTCATTCGTATTTCCCTAAACGAGAAAAGTTTTTTATTTTGCTTGCAAATTAAAGACTCAAACTACACCAATATAATATAACGTTTGAAACAGAATTTAGACCTACGGGTACTATTCTTTTTTTTTTTTAACTATTTATTTGTTGCTGTTGCAGATTTTAAATAAACCTTTCAAATAAATACTTTTGTTGTTTATGTTGTGTGAGAAGAGGAGTAAATATTATTGTAAATATATATTTTTTGTTTCTCGCATTTCCATGGTTGAGCAGACCACAAGCTGGGAAATATCTTAGTAAACGAAGGAAAAATTCTGAATTCGGATGATTGGTGTAAACGGGTGTCGAATCCTGAATAGCCAAAACAATACAGAGATTATTGGAAACGTGTTTTGTTTATAAAGAGAAACAACGATCACTGATTTTTCTTTAGTTCAGTCAGGAACAAATTCCAATCTCTTCTATATATAAAAAAAAAAAGCTCAGTGACTTAATTCTCTAGCAGTCAGCAGTCGAGCAAAAATTCAGTTCTTTCTATCGACACGAAATGCAGGAAAAAACGATCACATTTGTTTCACGCGTTCACACGTTAATGAATTTTCACTCGTGTTTGTGCACGCAATCTTACAAGTGAAGATAATATTGCGTTGATTTTCGGTAAGTGTTGCTGTTTTGCTTCTTTAGACAAGATCAAAATTCTAATTAAATATAAGTTCATTTGGTTGAAGTTTATATTAGAAATCTTTGACGTATCTTGGATTTTGGCTATTCTCTCGGAACTTTGTAAGAATGTTACTTAACAAACGTAATTAATGGAGACAGTTCGAGAAGAGTTAACCCCTGGTTATAATGACACTTTCCCAAGCCTAGTTAAAAGAAAACCACAATTCAATTAGTGCTGTCAAGTGCATTTGCTTTGGAAGAAGGCTCAGTTAATAGGGACATTGCTTCCAAGAAATAATTCAGTTTATCTATTCGCTGCGCTTTGATTTGCTTCTTCTTCCTTGCAAAGAACTTTTCTGTAACATTTAAGTTCTGGAATGTTCTACATCCTTATAACAAAAATCGGTATGGATGAAATACAATAATTGGAATATAGTAGTAATTTCTACAACAGCTTGAAGATTGTATAATGTTAAGATATATAATGTTCTTGTTGATATTGTTTCAACTACATATCTGAATTTTCACACCAAATATTTTGTTAAAAAGTCTCCGGTGAATTGCACTAATGACTACTTCAAGACTATCTTCATTGTCTCATCTCGTTGCAGTTGAATCAACAAAAATCAACGTTATTCTCAGTAAGTAGTCGAGATTCCTGTGCATACGGCGTATCTGTCTTCAATTAGTGATAGGGAATTAGATAATTGATTTCGCGAAGATTTTCCTGGGCATCATAAGCGTGCTTCGTGGTCATGGACAACATACTGGCACAGAGGTTGATATAAACCCGACGGTCACCAACAATGTCGTCTCTGAATATTGCAGTCTGTAAAAGTTATTGCCTGCCAGTCTATCGGAGAGCGTTATTTATATAGTATAATGAAAACAGTGAGAAATTCTGTTACGGCACCTGCCTCAATTATTCTCTCGTAAGGGAAGGGGAATCCTTCTTTCGCTAATAAAATATTTCTGTCGTATTACTGATGGAAATTGGTGAATTATTTGTATTTATTTACGTATTAAGGATTACACTGAAGCATTCTACATAAATCAATTTACTTTGTATTACGCAACTGGAAATATTGTGGCTTGATGCTCCTTTGAATAATTACATAATATGTGGACGATAATAGTTTGTTTTTTTTAAGAATACTTTCGGCATAGAATTCAACACTGGAAGGTACTGTAAATATACACTATATTACCTGCAAAAATATATTAAACAAATTACAATATACAACAGGCGCTCTTTAATCCGTTACGTTCGGGACCACTGTCGTGCCGGATTAGCGATTTTGACGTCAATTCAGTTTTAACGGGAGTGTCAAAGAAAAATTAATTAATACGCTGCTCTATGGCAAGAAAAAATATAAATGAACATTACTGTTTTAAAAAAATCTCTTATATCAAATCAACAATCACCCGAAAAAATCCGAACGCGAAAAGCTCGATCGGTGCCGGATTACAGAATTTCGGATTAAAGAGCGCCTACTGTATTAGAAATTTGAAGATACACGGTCGATACGATGAAAGCATTTGAAGTAGAGGTAATCGAGGTATGACACGTAGTAGAGTTACAGAGCTTTTGTTCAGAAAGGTTTTCACTTTCACTTGAACAAAATTTGATGCCAGTTGGAAGCAAATTCCAAGTAATCGCTGCAAAAATATTTTGGACCAGCTGCACAAAGCAATTTAATCATGAGTTAGTCTGCGTGTTTTGCAGATAAAATAATTATAGAGAGCGAATTCTCATTTTCTACAATCTTTCATAGCACTTGGTGTCAGTCCACCTGAACTAGGAATAAAGTAATGCTACGAAGCCATGCGCTATCAATCTACTGCTAGCCCATAAGGTAAAGTATTAGATGCTCAGCTCACACCCTGTTCTTTTCGCGAGTTTATCGAATGCAAAAACAATCTTTGCATACTAGGATTATACTTCATTTTTAGTTCGACTGGACTGACACCAGAAAACGGAAGAAATTAAAACCGCGGGTTTCGCTATGTATAATTATTTCATCTATAATACGCAGATTAATTCGTGGATTAAGTTAACTCGGAGTTACACTGTGTTGTGCCACTGGCCCTTAAAAGACCGTACGTACTGCAATTTATTATTAATTTTGGACATAACCAAATGATTATGAGCAATTGATTCACTAGAATGATAATTCTCAAGCAAACGGAATTTCAGTTCAGAATGGACTAATGGAGTGGGGACAATACAGTTTTAAAATACTTTCAAATATTTTACTAAATACACGTGTTTTATTCTCGATCATAATAAAATTAAGCCTTATTTCAAAATTGGGATAAATTTAGTAAGAACTTTTACACGCGTATTATGTATGAATTTGAGAGAGTCCTTCAATGAGTTGAAGATAAAAAAATCTGCAAGCGTTCCAGTTGGTTTAGGTGCTTGTATGAAAGGATATGGTGGCCACATATTCTACCCATGTCTCACAAACAGGGTGTATGTAAAGGAATTTGCTTAACTCGAGATTTATATGTTTCGTAATCTTTATAAATGTATCAACGAAGATCTTTGTTACTTTTATAGAAAATTTAGCATGAGAATTAAAATTTAATTTTGGATGAATTAAACTCCCAGGTCTCAGTAGAAGGTGTCTGATTATTAAAAAAAAAAAAAAAGTTTTAAACTGATGTAGCTTACAACAGTGCTGTAAACATCACTCTTGATCTACACGGACCGGACTACTGATACTTTATTGTAGTATATATACTGAATTTGTACTCAAACAGCCCCAGTCTATACCTAATATATTACGTTATTTTCTTCTACTTTTTCCAGTGATAACACACTATATCACAAATATCCGCTCTTTTAACTTGCATCAAATAATGACAACTAAATGTAGTCGAGTAATCACAAACGTTTGTTTCCATTGACGGGCAAGAAAGGATGCTATGACCTAAGCCCATCACATGTTTGAAGAATATTTCTCGGCAAGCGCTCTTCTAGAATCTAGAGTAGATCTTGGCAAGCGCTCTTCTTGCTAGATCTTTATTGGAGGCACCATTCACCTTTTGAAACTGAGGAAAATCCTAGGAAACCTCTCATGATGGCAGGCAGTAGGTCTCGAAAAAGCGTTCCTTTCCAGAGACGAACCGAAATTCGCGACTTTAGTCACTGAACCACGGGTGAAGTCTGAGGCAAAAGGCTACAGCGCACGAGCTACACGGTCCCGGTTTCGAATGCAGGTAGGAGATGAGATGGTTGTGGAAGCTTATTGGATTAGGGCGGGCCAAAGTATTCACTATTCTGATGAGATTTTACTTAGAGGCCTATAACCCGAAGATCCATGGACAAGGTGAACTGAGATGGTTTGTCATTACTTTTGCCTTCAATTGGATGAAGGTGACGCCCTAAGAACGGTATCAATTTAAAATTGACTCCTAATCATGTGTCCCCTCGTACACCGAGTATCGAAGCCAGGACCGCTTAATACCCATTAAATTGTGTTTTTAATTAGAGCTACTAACTAAATATTTCTTCATTTTGTACATAGTTCATGCAAGGCGATGTGCCATATCGTTACAGGACATGATCCAGAAGCATGATTTAAACATAAACAAGCTCACCTGCTGGCTTGAATGCAGCAACCTCTGCAGCTGTTGCTGGGACAGTGGCTCCTCAGCGCCTACGTCACCAGCTGCCAGCATCTTGCGATCTGCACCACCACACACCCATCTTCACACAAGCACACATGGATCATACACAATGTGGGCACAGTAAGCAAACGCATCACGCCCGAGTTCCCCCACATCTAAACCACACTTATCTTCTTCGTCTCGTTGCGCCTCCATGAAATCTATGAAAGAAAAAAACTCTTCCGAACCCAAAATATCAGGAGCGAACGAACGAAGCGAAAGCCACGACGAATACAGTTTTACTATCATTGAAGGAAGACCGGGCAGAAGCAGTCTGCCGACGGCCAGACCACTTTCTCTGTGGCCACGTGACTTATACCCTCCGGGTACTACTAAACAACACACACACAACGCACAGGTTTGTGGGTCAAGTTAATGTTCAAGAACACTGCCCCCGTCGGATTATGTTTCAATGTCAAACATTGAGATGCTCATCCACTTTTTTACTAATTAATCACTCGAACTTGAAAAACAGCTTCAGCTTTTTTATTTCATTATTAATATCAAAGATGAAAAGGTCTGTAGAGATGAACGCACGTATATCAATGCTGTCTGTCACTACCTACTTGTATAACCTTCACGGTGCTTTGGCTTATTCCCTTGTTTGTCACGTTTAGATATATGGCCGTAAGGTCACTTTCCTGTACTCAACTGATTTATTTGTATTTTAATAATAAAAAAAAATCATGCTTTATTTTCTTTTCCTCACAACCACAATCACTTTTTTCCGGCCCGGCAGCGGTACATCCTTCGCGGTAAGTTTAGACCTCTCAAATTATCTTCCCAGCAAGGCAGCCGACGTCGGCCCGACAGCGGTATTTGGCCGACGAAAGTCGGGGGCTGGGTGGAGTTTCGTCCCTGTGCCGGCAAGTCGGGGACCGATGGCGGCCCGGAAATGGCCCGACGTTCAAACACCACTTACAGGTGGGTGCCGAACTTCCCCTAACTACCTATTTGCCCACTACTAGTCGGAAACCCGACGCCGCGCCGGACCGACCCGAATCTCCGTCTTGGTCGGCATTTGGCTTGCTGGACCTGTTAAGTTATATCCGTGTACTTCCACTTCCTCGTATCCCTTTACCCAGACATTCAACGGTATCATTCAGTACAATACTTCTGAGAAAACAATGTCTTGTAACCTGTTTATTTTCCTTCGCTTTGAATGCGGAAGGTCATGGGTTCGTACCTTGAATGACGGCATTATACATTAAAAATAGGTTCTGGATGACTTTTATCATCTCCCCTACCCTACCACAACCTGAGCCAAAGATGCCTGAAGGCTTCATTTTCTTCTGTTGTTGTCACTGTTGTTAGTTTCTCATTTACTCTATTCAGCACTTTTCATTTCACCCCTTTCCTTTGTCCCGCTGTTTCTCTTTTTCAATTCTTCTCCATCTTAGCATCTAATGATGTCTACTTTAATTTTCTTTCTGTCTTTCACACTAGTACGTATAACACTTTAATTTTCGTTCATCGGTCCATATTTTCTTCTTCTTACTGAGCGCCTCTTTCGCCATGGCTCTCAACCTTGTTTCTTTCCCACACTTTACATTCTCCAACACTTGAATCTGGATACCTATTCAAGTTTCTTTCTCCTTTTCTTATTGATTTAAGACATACATTTCGTCACCAAGCAATCACCAACGAGGTGTCGTGTGTGGAAACGCAAGGACGTTGCACCATCTCTCTGAAAGGTTGTGGAAGCCATGTCATCTTCTATCTCATTGGTCCTAGCAGACGGTCTATGAATGTAATCACGGGAAGGTCCAAGACTTAAACTATGCAGGTAATATAATGAACCACACGCTTTTATTTACCTTTAGATGTGGGTATAAATGTAAGCGCTTCCATCAGAACGACTTGTAAACTGAATACCAGTTAAAAGAATACCCACCTACTTTCATGTTTCGAAGCTGATAACCATAAATGCGTCATTGGGTCAATTGCCACCTGCCTGGTAGCAGTGTGGTTTGGGGCACTAAACCAGCGACTCGAAGGTCCCGGGTTCGAATCCCGGATGGGGTTCATGGATATGAATTTTAACTAGCTTTGCATGCATAATCATGACGGGCGAAGTCAAAATTACTAAAAATGGCCCATACAAAACAAAGTTTTTACGTCGATTGCCATGAACATTTTGGGAGCTATTGTTATTCCGCTTAATGTTAAAATTTAACTTCCTTAAAGTTTTCATAATGTTACGTCACCTAGTCGTTATAAATTAATCTACTTGTAGTGTGTTTTGTTTTCTTCTTCCTTAGTTTTGTTCTTTTTAAATTTGCGCGCTTTGCAAGTCTGACATTCCGCCAAGGAAGCGCGTATCCAGGTTAGGAACCACTGCTCTAATGTATTTTATAACAGCGAAAAATCTCACTCAAACTGTTTTTTTTTTTTTTTAATGCATCCATACTGGAGTGAATGGGGAGGGCCTAACTTGCCTTGAAGAACACTGATAATGGACATTCTACTATGCTAAGTCAACTAAAAAAAAGTGCGACAAAGAAGTGTTCTTTAACTGAAACGTTTGAACAACTTCACAACTAAAATTAACTACAGTATATCTGTTCCTAAACAAGGGACAGTTCATGCACTGCGGTGGCTCAGCGGTAGAGCGCTCATCTCTGGTGCAAAGAGCTTCGGTTCGATTCCGTCTCGTGTCATGTGAGTTTTGTAGTGGACAAACACCGCGTGCGTTGATTTTCTCAGTTTTTTTTCCCACTTTCTTCATTCCTCCAATTCTCTCATCATCATCCATGTGGCCTAAGCCAAAGTATTACAAGATGTAATAATAATAATAATGAATGAATGCATGTTGGATGTGATCAATGTGTATGGATCGAAAGGTAATCAGATATTTACCTGACGAAGAACAATATGAGTGAAATACTTTGAAAGAAAATAACAAAAAGAAAAAAAAAAGAATATCGAACAGAATTTGTCTGCAGAAACCGACATTCCTATCAACGTAAACTTTCATTTTTTTAAATTTTTTTTTCAGAAATACATAAAGAAAAGCTATTCCACGGAAATTCCACCATTACGGAAACCTCACCAAAAAAAAAAAAAAAAAAAAAAAAAAATGGCGAAAGGGTTTTGTATGTTGTGGCTGTGACCGTAAAAGACGAAAATACAAGTATTCGAGGAAGAACCCATTTTCACTTGACTGTGTATTTCAGCCATGCTTCATAAAAGAAGGAACAACGTTATATTCTACGAAAATAACTATCAATAACACTTTATAGTGAGGAGGAATTTATAAGAGAAACGAGGAATTCTGAGGGGTGTACAGAGCCAAAGAGGCCTCAGCTGCCAACTGAGAAGGCCAAAGAACGACCACTTAAAGAAAGCATGCATTGAAATGAGCTACGTACGAAGGCTCAGGAAAGCCACTTCAAACTATACAGTCGGCCATAAAAGTATGCATGCGCTCGTTGATGCTTTGCTGCAACTGCTACATAAAAAAAAGGATGAACAACGCGCTCTAAACTGGCCATCTGAGAGCCGTAGCATTGAACAGATTAAAGCTTTTCTATGTACGCCAATTTGGAGGGCATTCAAGTAATACTGCATTCTTGAGTAGCACAAAACTCTTGTTCTTTTTAGCCATCGAAACTTTCTTCTTAGTAAAAGATTATAATGTAATGATAGGTAACCAGAAGGCTCCCTGTCCAAGCAAATGGCGCAGCCATAAATTTATGCAGCAGTATTATTAGGAATTGTCCTCAGTCAGACTATGGAAATGCCGAGATGGTACCTTCAACTTATGGCCTTGCCGACTCCTTCCCACATCCTTTTCCATATCCTATTCCAGCTCACGCCACAGACGCCTAAACGCCATAAATAAATTCAAATTCTTTAATTTACTGCTTGTCGCCAGTTCCCTTGAGCCTAGTTGCCAATCTGCAGGTGTTATCTGCAGGAATTACCTAACCCACTCTTAAAGAAAGCAAAAACATAAGACAGAAAAGATCACCAACACGGACATACGCGTACTCAGGGTTGTCTTGGCAACTGCAGGGGGTTGTTTGGCAACTGAGGTTCTTGTTTGAAGTTTATTATTCCGGTACCCTCCCGGAATTTGCCTGATGTGACTGAGGAAAAACCTCAGTAAAGATGACTGGTGGCTGGGACTGAGCCCACGACCTCTCGAATTCTAAGACAACGCTCTACCACTGAGCCGAGGTAGCTCGGTTCTGAAGTTTTTGAGTCCCATAGTTAGTAGTTTCCAACCTGATAACAGGAGTGTGGGGTGGATCTGATAAACTTTCCTGCTTGTCATAAAATTGTTGAAACAGTAAAGATAATGAAAATGGTAAATAAAGTCTTGGTGGGGCAAGGTAAGGGAGGAGTTGTTCAGAGGGTCAGGTCGGAGCAAGTGGAATTACGAAAGTGATAATGAGAATGTGAATAAATAATGGGCTAAGCGAGGACGTGGACACGACAGTAAATGAGGGAAAGGGACTAAAATGCCAAAACTATGAGACATGTTTACAGGTGAAGAGCAGCTTGAAACCCCAGTCACGATCACGAAATGTGAATGAGAGAGTTATGAAGGAAATAAAGATGCGACTGCAAGTAAGGTTTAATTTTTTTAAAAAATAGAACCTTTACCGTCACCAACATACTGTAAAAATATGAATGAATGTTTGTATGTAGTACGATTTCTCTTGTTCGAATGCAAATTTGATTTACCAAATCAAGTGTGGAGTGGAAAGACTGCCTCGTCATTGATGCTTTCAGTTAATGAAGCGTGCAATGGGAACGATCCGACAAATGCTGCAATTAAGCTCATATGTAGAAAAGAGAAAAACAAAACAACTTGCAAAGTTTAAATAACCTCATTTCATACTGGAAATGCTTCCACATCTAAGAAGATCTCCCAGCATCTGCCAATGTCCGGGAGCGCTTCCTTCCTTCTCCATCACAGTTTTTTTTTCCCCTTCAAAATATCTTTTTCTTGCTACACTTGATGATGTCAGAAGCTGCCCAAGATCCCACGCTTCTCTAGTCTTCCTCCACAGATGTGTGTGCTAGATTTTCTCCAGAGGACATCAAGCGCTATTTCCGCTATATAAGAAAACACGTTGAAAAAAAGGCACAAGCAAAAACGTAATCACAAACTCCTTACATGCTGACAGTTTGTAGGATCAATAGGTTTTTCTTCCACATTGATTCTAAAGAACATTTTCAACATTTTTTTCGAAAAAAAAAAATAATCTGATATTGACCCTGAAATGTACAGTCTGAGTAAAATAAAATGGCTGATTTAAATTTTGAATTTAATTTTTTAGGTCTTTACGCAACTTTGACTTCGGCCGGATGGATGATTATGGGTGAATTAGTACACTGAAGAAAGTGGGAGGAAACTGGAAAACCCCGAGCTAACCCACTCTTACGATGTTTGTCCACCACAAAGCCCGCGTGGGATGAGCAGGGATCGAACAGATAACCCCAAGCACCAGAGGTGAGCGCTCTATCACTGAACCATCGTGACCTAAAATGGTTGATGTGTACAATTTCTAATAAGGTGGATAATATGGCAACATGTGTTTTAATGCGGCGTTGCCAAATTGTACAAATTTAGGACCATGCAGACTGTCACTTTCAATGGACACTGAGTAGGCCTATACAATTGGTACTGTGTCCAGAGGAAGGTTCATCCTAAACTGATTATTCGTCATTGAATTGCATCGGATGCAGATGACATTCTAAGGGTGGGATCAACAGTTAAAGAGGATTCCGAATACCTTTAATGTCTTCCTCACGCGTAATCGAACCTGGAGCCCTTTGGTTTACAATACGCCGAGTTAAACCACTTACCCACCTTTATAAAAAAAATCTGACCAAACAGGTAACTGATTCTAATCACGTCAGCGGTCAGAGAATGTGCTAAGGTGCCATACCGATATTCGTCTGGTAAAAAGAGCAAAATCCTCGAAATCCCCATTCTCCGTAGTGCCGATCTGAAATCAGCAACGTTACCAACTGGACCACGGACAAAATCATAGACAGTATGAATCGTATGATGCAACAACAACTACCTTACTTACTTACTTACTCTATGGCTTACGGAACTCGAAAGTTCATCGCCGTAGTAACAATCGTTCGCCATCGGGTTCTATCCTGGGCAAAATCAAGCCAGTTTTCTTCACAAACACCTACTTCTCGAATATTCTTTCTCATATTGTCCTCCCAAAGTCATATCGGTCTTCCCAAAAACAACCAAAAACGAATATATAATGGCCGAATAGATGATGAGGGGAGCATTGGTGAAATGAACAAAGTGGGAGGAAACGGAAGAACACCGAGAAAACCGAGATAAGCCACGCACGTGGTGTTTGTCCACCACAAAGCCCACATGGCACGAGACGAGATCTGGCTCTACCACCGAGCCAACGCGTCCCTTTCATCCCTGAAATGCAGACCGCTAAACTGTTCTTGAAGCACCTACCAGTATTTGCAGAACAGTACTGATGATTTATGTACATCATTAGTGCCGCCCCATCCGCCGTAACACAAGCAGAAAATAATATTATTAATCAACTTGTCTACTAAGAGGGGGCCCCGCGAAACACCTTTGCCCGGGGCCCTGCGTATCCTAGATGCGCTACTGTATGTTATGATATATAAAGCAAGGTGAAGTGTCAGTAAATCACAATGGTAAACACTGTTCAAATACTCCACAGAACCCTTGACGTTAAATAATAATAATAAAAGTTTAAAGGACAGCCATCAGAATTCTAAACAAGTGTCCTCGCTAATGAAATAAGATGCAAGAAACGTACTCGCGAATAATTGCTGTAAACGGAATTCTATACTTCTGTTCTACACAATACTCATCTAATGTAATAAACAACCAAACAATAACAAATTTGACCTACTCTTTCTACGCTTGGATGCATCTTCTGTAAAAGAAAGTGCACTATCATTCTTTGAAACACAAGTTTTGTGTTCTTTGAATGTGCAGAGTGACACAAATAAAGGAACTTCAGTTTATTAACACGAAAACATAGTTTTCGCGTCGCTGGTCAACATAATTCATATTTGTTCGACTTGCCTTTCAACGGATATCAAGACGAAATAAAATTATTAAATCCATAAAAAAAAAACTATATTCAAATTTTCAAGATGGAAAGAAGATGTCACTAACAGCAGTTTCAAAGTACAGTATGCTGAGCACAATACGTACAGGATGTGAATATTTTACCTCCTTCAGGGAGATACGATATTATTGTTCGATTATCTACTCTTGGGATAATCATCTGCTTAACTGTTCGAAATTAACAGTATTAGCGATAATTATCCGGATAGTTGTCCGATTAACTATTTCTCCGGAATTTTTGTTAATACAGAGTTTGTGGAGTAGTATTAAATATTTTAGCAGACTCGTTTTATGTAATTTTTGGAAAGTGCGTAACAATAACAGCAATAATAATAATAAGAAATATACAGTATGTAGAAAACATTACAGTGAAGGAGAAATAATTTTACTCCAAAAATGGTTTAAGCGGGATAAAAAGTGCATATATGACGGCATGAAATGCAATTTACAATAACAAAAAATAATTACATTACTATATACAACAGAAGCCTCCTGGGTGGTCTAGTTGACAGTGCGGTCGCCTTCAGTGCTAGCGGTCTCGAGTTCGATTCCCGGTGGGGACTGAAAATGTCGCTGTTTACCTAGCATCTTAAAGACAATTGGGAAACTACTTTTGAATATAAAATGTAGCGGACTTTTATCAGGAAAGGCAGATATGCGGCTATAAAGAGGCGTTATGTTGATGACGTAACCCTCTATTTGAATGTAATACAACCGTCTGACAGTCCACGACTCCTTAAGTGACTGTTGTGCTGCCCAGATAACAAACATGCAGTTCTAAGAATCTAGTTACTCTAGTAGAAAAGGATACTTCTGTCGCCAGCCACTCTAACGGAGATATTTTACGATTTGATTAAATTACACCGCGTCAATGCACAGATGGTACAGTACAAGACCGATAGTCTGGCACGTTCGGGACCGGCCCGGTGCCGAATTACCGAAAATGCTGGACTATCGGGCGGTACCTCTTACTACTGGTATAGGCTAAGCCGTACAGCGAAAACAATGAACTGAACTTGTGTGTGGTGACAGCCGAGATCAGCCGAGTGCGAACAATGTTGATTGCGTCTAACAGTAGCACACGCATAGTGGACACTTCCGAGTGGTTCCGAACCGCGCCAAGCGCTTTCAACTGTCGTTCACAAGCGTTTACAGGAAAATAAAAACTGGGATGGTGCAGGACAATCGGGCGTTCCGGACTGTTGGATGCCGGTCTATCGGACTTCTACTGTACATTGATTTAATGATAAGGCCACTTTATTCCCCTTCTAGTCTCCCACGGACAGGGTTCCTAAATTAAAGCAAAGATGACCTGCAGCCTCGATTGACGTAATAGCAGAAAGGTAAAGTATCAATCAAGTTTTCTATCTACAACAGGAAACAAACCTTGCTTGATGTAAATGTTCCATAAAAACCAATAAGGCTTCATGGTAATCAGAACATAATATATGGTCTTTAAAAGGCGAGCAGAATCTTGCCAAGAACAAATCATGATGTTTATGCGTGTGTGTGTGAAGCAGCTGGCCACTATGTTCAAAAATAAGTTACACATTGTATAAACGTATGTATTCGTATGCGTGTGGCCCAGTTCCATATGTACACAACATTGTTGTAAAAGCGGCACGCCCAAATATACCGCACCAGAACATGCGCAGCGTATAGTTTATAAACAATTTACGTGACAGGACGTGATGAAAGCTGTGTGTGTGTGTGTATGCTCTTTGCAAGCGAACACTTAACTCTCATGTGCATCTACAGAAAGAGAAAAGAGCTTCGCATGAACACAATTGGAATCTTCTATGCAAATGGTGCAAAGGAAATGGAAAGTTTTCCTGTGAGAACCTACAAGCATGCCAAATAAAATATCTATAGAAAAATTTAGAAGATCGTATTCGTTTAAGAATTACTCATTATCATAATGGTCTCGTCAAAAAGCATTCATTCCATTTCCTTTATGAGAAAGTTAACATGCATTCTAACCGAAAGTAATAAGTCATTTACAAGATACGAACGTAATAAGTCCTTTACAAGATAGTTAAATACACCCATACACAGCGTACTAATGACTTCATATGACTAGTCACTACTGACAAGGGAAGTCCTCTAAGTCATGAGAGCTAGATTTTTGTGAAAATTTGTTTCCTGACTAATTTCATGTCGCTAATTACCGTGGCCATAGTCACTCGTTTCCGAAATGCGTTGTTTGCCCGCTGCGCTTTCGTAAACTTGTCACGCCGAGCCTGAAAACTAAGGAATTTTGTAGACTTTTGCTTGGCACGTTACTGTGCACAAAGCAATTTGTCGTTTTGCTTTGCTATATGTCTAATTTGAGAGAGAACAAAACATGCATTCAGAATATACAACGCTTTATCTATCTATTTTGGCGTCACAAGCTGAGCAAAGCGTAGAGGGCAAACAACGCATTTCAAAAACCAGTGACTATCACCATGCTAATTAGCGACAAGAAATTAGTCAGCAAAACAATTTTCACAAATATCTAGCTCTCACGGCTTAAGGACTTCCCTTGTGAGTCCAACTTATCTAAATATGCCTCTGTAAAATAACGGACAATTATGCTATTCTATATGAACGGATACTAAACATCGAATCATATTATTACAGGAATTTAGTGTGATTGATAGAACGTTCTAGAAGCAGTTTCAAACGGAGCTCGATTTCCAGACACAACTGTCTCGGAGCAGACAAGGAAGTTACATTCTCGTTCACAGCACTGACGAGATAAAAGTACAAGTTTAAGATGATCTTAAGAATGCACACTCATTTGGGAGCTATCAGACACTAATTCTTCAGTATAGTGTTAATTTATTATTATTTGTGGCTTTGGTTTAATTTAGATATCCTCTGTTGTCTTTCTTCGGAGCTATTTCTTACCTACATACTACCGCAGCCCTACCCATTAGGAAAGCGCGTGCAGCATGTCTTTGTTCCCAGCGTTGCCGTACTTCAAACACCCCTCTGTCCCGCACACAGATACTCATAGAGAAACCCATGACTGTGCTGTTAAAAAATAAGAAGGAAAGGCCTGTCAGTAAAGAATTTAAAAGGAAAGAGAAGGGGGAGTCCTTTTCTGTTATTTGAAGTTTGGCAATACCGTTCCCCTTTTTCCAGGGGTTAAACAGTGGGTCGGAAATGGCGATTTATGGCTGAAGCTGCTTGTCCCTTAGATCAGTTTTTTTAAAGAGCTGTAAAGAAAGAGGACAGATTATACCAATATTGTTTTTTAAACAGCATTTCAGTATTTTGAAATTTCACATTTTTCAAAAACCAGTTTTTGGTTTTTCCAAAACTGATTTTTGCAGCAGTAGTCTAAAGTTAGACTCACCAATTTGTAGTTCGTTATTAGTGATTGTCATCGACCTTTTTCTACGAATCTGAATGTACACTAAGGCTCATTGCAAGTATGATTTCTTCCCACCCTTTTCGTTTTACGTCAAGTATTCAAATTTCAGTGTACATAACCATAAATTAACTTTCACGGATCCAAGTTCGTCTCGTACTTCAATAACAGGTACAATTAGTTTTAAAGAAATGCTTGCAGTAACTTCACGATTGTGTGCTGACACTTTTTGGACATTATTCTGTATTTTGTTGTGCATGACACCTTAAGCACGTAGTTCCTGTGGTTTTCCGCTAGGAGACATTAGTAGTAGCAAGAATGGCGCTGACCCAGCGTGAGAAAACTGTTGATGAGGCGTTAATACGGTGGCCACCTCGTTCACCGGATGAACTCCACGAGACCTTTC
>JAGDQP010034265.1:0-20207 GCA_022664845.1 Lepisma saccharinum | reverse complement strand
AAGTGCCTCCGTTTGAGAATTACGTACTATTTAGTTTCCCTTTCCTTAAAAGTAGTGTGTTTTTATATCTTCTACATTGTTGCTTGTATTTGTCTTCTTATAACTAATTTCTGTAGTGCTTCCTCATTAAATAACTTGTGCCCAGTTGGCGCATTCTTTCCTCCACGTCTACATTTCGACGGTTTTCATTTCTCTCCCATCATTTTTCCTGAAATATACATTTCTTTCTCCTTCTAACAAGACATTCCAAATGTTGTTTATGATCTGAGAAATGTGTAGGAAATAATCACAGTGAAAATGTTTTTTTTATTAATATGTAATAAATATAATTTTTGAGTTTGTATAATACCAGTGACCTTGAATAAATTTTATATCTGATGAAACCGTTTTTTCGCTTTTGGTTTCATATAGATGCATTCTTAAATTTGGTTTTTCAATAACAAATATTCAAACATTCCAAACTCTATAATTTCTTGAAAAGGTACGGGCTTACTTCGCCCCTTTGTACCTCTTTAAAAATTGAAACATATCATTTAGGTTATTAATATATTACAAGCAATACTTTTTATACTTTTGGATGGTTAATTTAAAACTAAACACTCGTTTATCTTTAGCGCGCAAGTGTATAAATTACAAAGCTTTTTGGTTGAAATTTTAAATATACAAGACAGGTCTAGCTGCTTCTTTACACCTTTATTTTGAAACTTTAAATGCTTTTCTAGATGATATAAGGTATTAAATTAAATTTAAGATCGTATGTTAAAATTTTGATGAGCGCGCCTGTCCTCTGACGGTTTGAAATTAATAATTCGTGTATCTGTGGTCTAAACATTGAAAATAATAGAGTATTCTGTTTTCTTTGCAGAATAAGATGAACAAACATTCTTATTTAACTTAAAGAACTTTACAATTATTTACTTTACGTGAGGGAATTTCATTTAGAAGACTATTATAGATGACCAATGTAAATTAATTTTCTAATACAAAAAAAAAAAATAGTTTTCATCTCTCTGCTGGATGTTGTGTTGAGAGTTTAGTGATAAGACAAAATGAAGTTTTGTGGGCGGTAACAGCACTATGGCTTAAGCCTGTTCCGAATTGAGAGTTAAGTATTATCTTGTTATATTTATTCGGAGAACAGGCGGACTCGTACCAGAGAAGGTATGTCGCTCGAATCCTGAAAGGGCTTTGTAAGTGAAGTGGTGTAGTGCAAATATTAGCTCCGCAAATTCAACCTCTGCGCAATGGGGGCAGAAGAGAAGAAGTGAGATGTGCTTGCTCCAATCTCAGCGGTGCTACAAGAACTCTCAGTATGTGTGGTCACAAGTTCAAGTCCGTGGGATTCATTATACGGAGTGGTGGCTCGAAACCCTGCAATTACATGTCCCGTCCTTAAAAACTCAGCAGCTTGTTTCGTCCTTTTGTAATAATTCTTACTGATTATGTTCAGTAATAGTTTTGATCCTTCGCCACTGTCTTATAGTTTCTTCTTCATTATTACTATATAATATTTGGATTTGCGAATTAATGCTTGTGAACACCATTTGCCAATTCGTTGATTACAAAAATTGAATATTTCGACTTAACTGGGAAAAAGAAAAGCTTTCTGATGTTTCGTGGATTTGAAATCGTGCACACGAGGATCATGTATCTTAAAACCCTTGACCACAACGGCTACGCTAGAGAGTCTTTAATTCAGTCGACTTCTTGCAGCGTGTTGCTATTACAACCGCTTTTTTCTTTTCCACATTCCGCAGATACATCTCAAGAGGGTAAAAATATGTGATATTTTTTACACTCTTGTGATGTGTTACCATTATAATGTGTGAAGTTGAGAAGTATTTGCCGTGAGTGGTTCTTTGATGCTTTTGAAATGACCGGAGGGAGGGAGGTTCGCCCATGCAAATTGTACTACCAGAGGGGCATGATATTTTTAATCCATGGTACGTTTTTCCCTGGGGTAATGTGTGCCAATTTTACCAGCTTTCATGCATACGAACTGAGAAAACAGTCAACGCACTGCATGTTCGTTTGCCCAATTATGCATTGTCTTTTATAAATACAGTTTCATTGAGAAAAATTATTCGAAGGCAGCCCTTTCTCGTATTGTACAACTACTCTTGCCCAACATGAGAGCAGAATTTCTTTTCCAAATATTTTTTTTTTTTTTTAGCGTATAGTACTTTTTCTATGTCGATCGTTACACACTGAAATGATCACGCAGATGCTTGTCAGGCTGTAAGCAAGCCTGTTAGAAAGAAATAAGCGACTTATTTTTGTCAGTATACAAAAGAAAGAAGCTTAATATATAATTTATTTTTAATTTTTTTTTCCTATAGTTTTAGATGAATATTCACAGTTTAAATGAAGTAAAATCGATGCCTTTTTTGTTATTTTTTTAAAAAAAATAATCCAGAAACAAACGTTCAGTCATTACCATTTTATTAATGGCAGTTTTTTTTATTTCTTGATGTAAACAGGCATTGTATATTTTCCAAGAACCTATTACACTAATTTAAAAAATCCACAGTACGTGTCACTTTTTACTACCCGGGTTGGCATATTCATGGAATCACTTTATAATAGCGTAGCACTCAAAGCCGTACAGTAAATACCCGTACTTTTTTTTTCGAAAAAGAAAAATCTAATTACGACCGACTTTCCCAATTGAGTTGAGTGTTTCTTCCCAGAAGAACTGTAAAGGATTACTGATTTTCCATGACGTGACCGAATAAACCACAGTTTTATGTGTTTATCTGCTAAAACCCGTTTAATATACTGTTAATGAAAGAACATGTCATTGGGTGATTACATTTGGAGATATTTTAGGTGGATAATATAAGTTCTCCCCGCTTACAAGCTGATTTTTATTGCTACCCAAAGACTAAAGTACCTTACACGCAGGGCGTTGTTTGTAGGTTGGGTAACGAGGAAAATCCCCTTCCACCCCGTGTGTTTTCCCTGGCATATCGTGGCACCTGACTTACCTGTTTTCCTTGTAGGGAGGAAAAAATCTATTTCACAAAAATATTTACAAGGCAATCCTTTTGTACGCGCATCTTGCTTCTCACAATGTTAGGCTAGCAATCTTTGTTTTGCTGACATTACTCAAGTACAACTGATTGTCTTGATGCACTGACTGCACTGGCGCTATTTAGTGAGCTCTATAGATCTACCTAACAATGCTGAAGTGCTCGATATCATAATTAGATAACAGAGTTAAACTCAATTGTTTACTTCCACTCGAACTCAGTTTTTCACGCTAATCATCGTTGTGTAGCCAGCCAGCTCTTGATTTCTGTGTTAATCCTTGAGTTATGAGTGGCGACTGAACAAGGATAAAAATGCTGGTCTACAATATTGCATTTTTGAAAAGTCGTTAAGTGACTTAAAGTATCAAATATGTACAAAATAAAATAAAAATATGTATAAAATTAAAAATAAGGGGGCCTGAATTAGGGCCCCCTTAACTTTGTTGATTTTTTCAGTAAGAAAAAAAACTACTGTATTTCTTCGTATGAATCGACTGAACCATCAAGTTGGGAGACTATTTGGACAAATGAATAAAATAAAAAAATCTGTTCCCTAGAAATGACATATAAAAATGTAATAAATCGAATACTAAAATGTTGCAAGTAGGCCATATTGTGAACATTTTATTCCCAATATGGCCCACAGGGTACTCTCAATATTGCCCGATATAAAAAGAAGAACGTATGGCAAAAGTGATGTGTAATCTTTCTGTATTACTCATATATGCTACATACAGAGATATACATTATAAGCATACATAATTTATATGAAATTGCAAAACCAAGAATATTGTATAAATACAAAATAGCAAAGTTGGTGAAAAACAAGTGTATATACAAGAAGAAAAAAATATGAATAAACATGAAGTGTAACACAAAGGAAGAAGTTTAGAAAGTCATGTCTTACATGAGGGACAAAGAAATGGTCCGTGATCTTTAGCGGTGATTCCAACACACTCTTCATGAACGTATTTGCGACACGATATACAAAGACGCATGTCTGCATCCCTGACAGAGGTAAAAAAAAAGCAAGATTCAGAAGACTTTAAACAACTCGGTCTCGGTTCTTCAGGACTATTAGAAGCAGTTGCTGAAATTCTGGCCGTTTTAAACTTGATGACACTTGCTTTGTTTTGTTTTAAATATTTTTATTCTTTGTATTGAAATTGATAGCTTCTTAATTACCTGCCATTATCTTCGTTTCAATTACTAAACATTATAATGATGAGTGTTCAGTACAAACATTTCAAACACCCAATTATTTTATTTTAAACAGTTATGACTGCATTGTGCCCAATATGGTGGTGGGCCATATTGCGCACTATTGATCTCTTTACTTTTTCTGGCGCCTGCTAGTTACACAATGCAATACATTACGTAACACAAATGTTATGTTCACGTATGCTCACATAGCTACATTATCCATGCATTATACTGATTAGGGTTTCAACAATAGGTACTCAAACGTTACTTACTTTGCTAAAATGACAGAAACATATTTTCTTGCTTAATATGCCACTTCAGCTGGAGCTGCTGCCGCTCACGGTACTCACAAACAAATGAGTCGCGCAAAAATGCTTTTACTTGCCATGAGGATATAGTTTACAGTGACAACTAGTAGCACCAACGGAAGCTGCAGATATCTGGTGGGTGGGCCATATTGGGATACTGGGAGGTTTGAGCTCCCAGTATTTCTCCCTGTAATGCCATACAGAGTTAAACGTGCCTATGTTAACTCAACACTTTTCGGTGTCCGAGCGTGACTACAACTTTTTTTTTGTGTGTTAAATCAACACGACACATGGTGTTGATTTTGGTATTAGCAGCAAGAAAGAAAAGTTGCAGGTACAGCGATATTTGAACATGGGTTGCTGAGTTCGAAGTTCAGCGTCTTATGGTCTGCGTTAAATCGTCAGACAAAAAAAAATGCTGTTGAACCCCAATCATAAACAAAGACTTGTGTCATTGTTTGGTCATTTTTCCATTTGTCAATTAAGGATCAGAATTTCCATTCATTGAGAATATGTTCCATTTGTATGAAAGAAAACAATCAAAATGGCGGCAGACAAAACACTTGCAGCTGTATTCAATAACGATTTTTTGTAGTGACTAACGCTGCACTAACGAGTGACCAACAACTTATTAGCATTGCTAGTTACTCGTTAGTACAGCGCTAGTAACTCCAAAAACCGTTTCTGAATACGGCTGTTGATGTCTAATCAACACCATGTGTTGTGTTGATTTAACGCAAAAAAAGTGTAGTCACGGACAGACACCGAAAAGTGTTGAATTAACACATACATTTTTTTTACTGTGTAGAATTACGTTACGTATGAAGTAACTCAGTTAATGTATTTCCGGATTAGCCAATACTTGTAGGTATGCTTGGTTATTTATTTTCCTTTCCTACCTCTTTTGGTGATAAATAACACTTGCTTACAGGGTTACACCCTCTGTTTGGGAAGGGATGTTTAGCATGGACGAGTTGACCCAAGATGTCAACCACCAGGACAACCAGAAATGTGTCTAAACAAAAAGTTAACCCCACTGCTGAGAGTTGAAATTTAAGGGTGCAGTCGGGTGGGTGAGTAGGGGGAGAGAACAGAGAGACAGCCACACTGTCAATAAAGACGTGATTGCAAACAAGTCGCATTCATCTGATATTCACTGTTTGATGTCGGGATGGACTCTACAGCATTTAGAACGTATCCGAGAATAGATAATGATGCATCAGATTCCAAACAGATCTCACCAGATCTATATAGTAACTACGCATTTATTGACCGTGTGCCTTATATCCTTCTGTAATGGACTCCTCAATTCTTCAGGACTTTGTTGATGGAATTAAACTGTTTATCAAAGGATAATAGAAATATTTGGTGATTCAGACACTAGTGTTTTTAGGTAGATTTCGAAGAAAAATCTACCTATTGAGATCGGGTACGATATTTAGGTATACTAATACACAGTCATATTCAATGCACTCGTAACAAGAAAAGTACTACACAATGACAGCTAATCGCTAGGAAAGTTTCAATCCAAAAGTGCAAATAATTCATGTTGTAGAACCTTTAAGAGTATTAAATACATGGCAGTAAATAGGAGAGTTAGATATTTAAATGCATTCTACAAGAAATCATCTTCCTTGGGTATTCTTACTTCTTTTCCTGCACTGTTGAAATGTGAGGTCTTTTTAGTTCACACCAAGGAGATTTTCTCTCCCATTGTAGGTCCCGTAAAAATCAATGGAGCATGTCTTATCTTAAAATGTTCCTTAAACTTTCTAGGGACATGGGCGCAATGTGACTGAGGGTTTTTGTTGGTTTGGATTTCGTGTTCGTCATAGCTTCAACAGAGCCTTTACCAACAATGCTATCCTTAAAATGTGTAAACCATATTTCTAATCCGTTTCAGTCTTTTTACTATCCTCAAAATTTGTACTTAGACCAACTATCTTTTTGCTTTGCTTGATAGTTCGCTTGGATATGCCATTCTTTTAAACACCTTCACTAATTGTTCAGCTGTCCGATACAACTCAAACTAGGCTAGGTGTTTGAATTTCTTACGGAAATTACTATTGAATCTTATCACACGGCAAGGCTTCTTATGTTAGTAGTTTTTTTATTCCGCACTCAAATATATTTTTTTAATGTTCAAGCAATCCTTGCTATTTATAGATGATCTTGTATCGCTTCATGAATTTAATTTTATTCAGAAAATACATTTGCTTGTAGTAAAATACCATTTTAAATAACGTTAAGAACAATTATTTCTTTCAGCTCACTATTTTATACACCTGCCGTAAAACGTAAGCTAATTTTTGTAAGAATGGGAGCTGTTCTGATAGTCCAGTGGTTAGATTCTTGATGTCGAATAAACACTGGTGTCCCAGTTCGGTTCCTGCTCACGCCGGTCTTCCTGGCTGTGTTTTCCAGCATTTCCCCCACGACTCCCCCCAGGGTTTCCTCGTTTCGTCGTTTGAGGAGAAAACTGGCATACGTGACTGAGAACTGAATCAGTATATCAGGATTTCCTCACAGTCCTACCAGACAAAAGCTTGCGTAGTACCTAGAATATAGTCCCTGATCTTTACCTTCCTCATCCTTGCTACTAATAGAATGCTGGATGAAGGGCGTCATTCTTCGGACGTGACGGACTATTGTGAGATATATCAATCTAGCTCATATGAATTAGAAAAGAAAGGGATCTGATTTAAGTATTTGCAGCAAAGTGGACACCAAGCTTTTCTTAATTTAATATGTTGTACTTGGACTTTTTTAAATCTAAAGATTTTTTCTAAAATGATTTTTGTCTGTTACACCCTGGTTCCTTTTCTCATTAGAGTGAGAAATGATATAATCCCAAAGATGCAAAAAATTTGCTCTAATTTTAATATTCATTGTGTAACCTCAAGGCATAAGCACATATGTCGTTTTCTCCCGAAAATGAGACATTCAGACAAACATGTAGACCGAAGGGTTTTCTACCTTGTGGCAAAGTCTGATAAGTCAAATATAAATAGTTTTGATATTAATTTTCATATTTGGCTTATCAGACTTTGCCACAAGGAAGAAAACCCTTCGGTCTACATGTTTGTCTTAATGTCTCATTTTCGGGAGAAAGTGACATATCTGCTTATGCCTTGGGGCCACAACATTATTTTTTTTATATGCCTTATAAAGGTACGGATATACTTTATCCATTTGTACCTCTTCAAAAATTGACTTTAGTATAATTTTGTGTTGTTTAAGGATCATCGCGTAAAGTGTTACATTATCTACATAAATAATAAAGTATTTCCTTTAAGGTACTAGAAAAATAGAACAAGTTCTATGTTGCTTCTGTTGAAACTTAAAAGTACACACAATTAACGACAACATTTCCAGTATTAATTTTTTGAATGTTAAAGAAGATAAATATAGTTTATATATATAGTTATTTTGAAACGTCGAAACATGAACAGAATAATCTGACAAGCGGTGGTACCATCTCTATTGCAAATAGTGCATTATGTCAACTTTAAAGAAGTGATTTTTCAAATGTAAAACATAATCATGTCATTAATTACTGAAACATAACATTTATCTGGGGTTTAATTGGGATTGTTCATTAATCCGACCCTTGTGCCAAACCTGTTCGACTTTGTACGTGTGTGTCACTCAAAGTGTCAAGATGGACGGAGCACAATTTAAACGCACAAATCATACGTTCAATCGTAAAGTACAATAATGCCATTCGTTAGTGCTACGTTAGCGCTGTTTAGAGCTCAAATTTCATTGTTAATGCTCAAGGCATTAACTCACCAGTTTAAGGTTGATTTAACCTTGAAAGAAAACCGCCTTAATGGTGAACAAATATGGTTCAAATATTTCCGCGTGAGCAAGAGGTACAAAAACGTTCAAGTTCAACATTTATCACGAAATTAAATCAAAATGTGTTCTATTAGTGTAACTGGTTTTTACACATTCTGGGTTTTAGACAAACTTGAAGTCAAGTTATTCCGATTTTTTTTGGTTCGAATTGCAGAAATTCCAACAATGCTATTAATGGTATTTGTTACTTCTATATTAGTGTTGCATTACTTGAATTACATTGTTAGAGGAGAGTGTAGAGTTTCAATCAATGTTTCACGGTAAAAATATTCAAGTTGGAGGCGTGTACTACAGAATTTAGGAGGGGGATGACACCGTTATTGAGAGATCTAGTAAAGTCACCCCATCTACAAAAAATAAATAATTCTCCATTTAATGACTGAATGTGCATACCATCGAATTTGATTGATACCTGATTGAATTCTAAGATTTGACAGGGTCATCACTGAACGTCCTGTTTAGTTTATACAGGGTGGTCCATTTGAAACCGGCACTGGTTCCAATCCCCTAAATTGAATTATCATGTGTTTAAAACATGATTATACGAACACAGAAATGTCAGGATATTGGTGGAGCACTTACAAGACTTGTTATTGGAGTTTTGGCTTGTCACCTAATCATGCCCAATGTAACGGTGAATCAAAAGTCAGAATCCCATGTCTACTGTACATTCTTAAGGAAAAGAGGTATAAGGATATATGAAATTTTGCATGGCACTTAGATGGGTGCTGGAATACTCTTTGGCTGTATAATAGACTCCATCGGTCATCTTGAAGGCAACCATTTTGAATTTATCTAAAAAAAGCTTAGAGTCATGTGGAACACCATTTTAGGTTAGATTTCCATGAGAAATTCAAGGTAATGTCCCTATTCGTTACCGTATCAGTAATCAATAACTTGTTAGCTCTAATTTCAGTGTTTTCGTGCCCTTGCATGCATAATTCATCGGCTAACTTCTGACCATCACCACACAGCGTTCTAGCAATGACACATAATCTATTAGCATATACCATTCATGTTACTCTGTGGCCCCTAAAATTTTCTTGGCCTTTCTCACTTCTACTTTTATGTATGTAAATAGAAGATAAAATAATATATTGTTACTCTTGGCTCCCTAAATTTTCCTTCTCCTCTAC
This sequence comes from Lepisma saccharinum, assembly GCA_022664845.1. Taxonomy (NCBI): domain Eukaryota; kingdom Metazoa; phylum Arthropoda; class Insecta; order Zygentoma; family Lepismatidae; genus Lepisma; species Lepisma saccharinum. The sequence goes on along the minus strand of JAGDQP010034265.1, from coordinate 10,667 downwards.
AGCTTGTGATTGGCTGCGAGGCTTTTCGCATACGTCCCGTTTTTTGAACGATCCTGCTCTAAGACTTATACATAGAGGTTTTGGGAATTATGGAATATTCCGGGATCGAAATGTCATTTTTTTGCGATTTTGGATTCTCAGAAAGTTGAGATTTTGGAATTCCCGGTTTTGAATTTGAATTTAATTTTAAGCCTTTAGTCAATTTTGGCTCAGGCCGAATGGATGATTGTTAGAATGAAACAAGTGGGAGGAAACGGAAGAAGCCCGAGAAAATCCACGCACATGTTGTTTGTCTAGTACAAAATCCACATTGCAGCAGCAGAAATTGAACTGGTGGCCCCAAGTACTAGAGACGAGCGTTTTACCATTGAGCTACCGCGTCCCTCGAAATTCTGGAATTTCAAAAATTTGGAATTTCGAAATTTTGGAAAGTCGATATTCCGGAATCCAAGTAATTCCGGATCCATCGCTGGTTTTATTACTATTCAAATCATTCTTGGGGACCCGTGTGGATTTCATCTCTACTCACGCTGTGCCTCCTGACACCGATCCTTGTTCTCCTCAATCAAACAAGATGAATGCGGTACGGTTCCTTAAATTAGAACCTGTCCTATACATGTATCACAAAGATAGTTGAAACTTCGTGAAGGAGGTTTAGGCGGGTTAGACTGAACAGGGTTTATATATTTCATAAAGTAAAGAAGAATATATTCTCTAAGAATACTTTTACTTAAAAACAGAATAAATTTACACCTACCCCCACTCCTCTCTATCTTATAATAGTTTATCTATGATAAATTATTCTCATAGAGAACATGAGAGAGCCATGTCCGTCCAAGAGGTTTCAGCTTCGAATCCCAGTTGGGATATGATTATTTGTAGATTAATTAAAAGAAAAAGCATTGCAATCATATCGAAACGGTGCAAAAACACATAGTTACTGAAGTGACTCAAGTTTATTAAAGTGTTTTATCAATACTTCATTACGTCCGATCTGACAATATCTGTATATCTTCGTGTGTAAATTTGAACTTTCAATTTGACATTATTCCGTGGTGAAACTAAATTGCTATTAAGCAGAATACATGAAATCAGCAGTGTTTGTTTGCTTGGAATAGTAGTTTCAACAAAAATCCTTTTTGTATCAATATAAACGAATGAGCTCGCATTACCAGAGACATGGGGCTGGCAAGATGGCATTGAACAGATTTGTGTATTTTAGTGCGAATGTTTACATTCCTATATATTATTTTATGGCTTTTTACTTCTAAGTTTAAGATAACTAAAGACCGGGGGGAAGGGTTAAATTAAATTAGAGGCAGACAATTTCTCTTTAAATTATCCAGTGTTTTATGGAAATACACGGATGGTTCGAGAGCAAGTTTGTGACAAAAGTTATGTTGTCACTGGGAAAGTTTACGAGGCGCTAGTGCGCGCGGCAACAGACGTAATCTAATAGCAACAATTGCACTATCTGTAAGTTGATAGTACAACTATGGCTACTGGGAAATTTCTGTTGCAGCGGACACTAGCGTATCATAAACTAACCCCGTGAGAACATAGTTTAAGTCACATATGATTATGAAGATCTCAGGTGACAGTACTATTGTGCAACCGTAGATCAGTGGTAGAGAGTTGGCTTAGCTTTCGGGAGGTCGTGTTCAATCCCAGCGACCGATCATCCTGACAGGTTTTTCCTGTTTGTTTTCTGTCACACCAGGCAAATTCCGAGATGGTACTTTAAACTTAGGTCCTGGCCGACACCTTCTCCATCCTTTTCGCTCCCTTATTCCGGCCTGAACCTTAGATACCTAAAGGTCATAAATAAAATTCAAGATACAAAATTCAGGTCTCAGTACACAGAATAGTAAAAATGAATAAGTGATACGACTAATTTCTCAAAAAATGTGTAAAGTACAAAATTACTACCAAAAAAAAAACAATCAGCCTGGTAGGGCCTATATTAAGGTCGCAGGTTTGAAATCTGAAGTCTGTTTCCCATTGTTTGCTTCCATTGAGACGCCAACCTCTGTTACAGACAGCTAGAGCCAGTAGAATTCCGCAATTCGCGAAAATTATAAACACTTATAAAATAACTTCGAGTAGATACATTTTGCAAAAATCTGTTTTTTTAACTCAAGAAATACTCGTGAAATTTGGACATTTTGTTTCCATCTATGAATTCTGAGCTCTACTGAAAAAATTATAACGTTTATATTAATTCAAGTTACAAACCGTATGTATTCATTCATTCATAAAAGAAATGAATAATCAATCGAAAAATATAATTCGTTTTCAAAAATTTATCTGACTCACGTAGCACGGAGAATGTAGTACACTGAATCCTCCATAGATGGCAGCATATCTGCCAGTGAAAATTGAGCTGAATGATTAAGAAATATATTCATACATAGTTGTACATGTTAATTGTTTAATGAAATTTTTATTCTCGTTTTTGCAAATATGGAAGAAGTGAGTGACAAACGGAAATAAAAATAAATATATAATTAGTAGTGTTAGTAGATGCTTGTTATTTAAAGAGAAGTGTGTTTGTCTAAGTTTTAAGCAGCTTGAATTAGTGCAAGATTTGTCTAGAATGCGAAGGCGTGAAGAATTAACTTATTATTTTTAGTTGCTCAAGACATTTACCCTTGTAGTCAATAAACTTTACCTTGCACTCGCGATTTTTTAACATTTACACTAACGAAATTTAAATATATTTATTCACGAAAATTCTACTGTCCCTACAAATATATAAATTATAGGCGGACACACTAAAATTTAAAATCGCTAAATTTTCGAGTCCGTTAAAAAAGAAAAAATCGAATTAGAGCTATAGACAATATTGAAGATAAAATATGGAGCACAGATTTAAAAAGAATGCAAAAAAGAAAGAAAGGACGACGTTTAAATTTATTTCGAAAATTCTACCAGAACTCACAGAGTGCAGGTGATAATTAAGTTCCTAAAAAAGGAAAACAAGTGTTTATTTTTATCAAGAAACTTCTGGAACAAAACTATTTTTAAAAATGAGTTCAGTACTTTTAAATTAAGAGGTATATTGGGAAAATTGACGTTTTAACAAAAATCTTTATATATAACAACAAATATATACGACACAAAATCATCACGTTTTTTGTCACATATAAATAATTCGTCAAACACACAGATAGCGTCACAGTAAAGTCCTCAATGCGAAGTTTGTCGATTGTTGTCTTCAGTGTAGCCAACCTACCACAACATTCACTAAATACCTTAAATTGGCACTAGCTGGGAAATTAAGCGTTTCCGATGAAAATTGAAGATAAACTTTTTCTTGTTTTAAGGTCAGGAACACGTTTGCGAAGTTTATTCCCAGAACACAAAGCTGAACTCAATTTTTGCAAAGAAATTTTCATTTTGCATCTAGGCTTCTCAATTTTCCTCCGATAATCCTGACAATGCTTAATTAAAAAGTAAGCAAATAAGTTCCGACCTGACGACTCAAGATCCTCCTGACTCGATCAATCACCAATCATATGACAAAAATACAGATGAAGACATTTACAAACCAAGTACTTTTAAATCTTGCAGGAAAGCATATTCTGCCTTGAGAAATTTAGCTGGGAAAGCACATAGCTGAACATATTGACGTTTGACCTTAAATTAGTATGTTTGAAACAAAATAATCGTGTTTTGCACAATGGATATATCACACCTTCTGAACAAAATGACACAACTCAGTTCTGTCACCTTTCTTGAGAAGGTGCGATATTACGTTACGATATATATTTTGTATACTTCGCGTAAAAAAAAAATGCAACTCTAAACGCCGTTCAGCTAGAACACCCAATTGACACCTTGTTATCCTATAACTGTATCTGGTAGAGACCCCTCTCTCTCCTTTCTTCCGTCTGTTCCACGTAACGAAACAATCAACTACACAGAGTTTCTCAACATATACATGAATTAGTAGAGATGAAATGAAAGAATAAAAGCTAGATGAAACAATAAACATAAAATGAAGCAGGAAGTAATTTAAACACACACAATGAAAAATGGAAACCGATGGACGTCTGTAAGACAGACACAGAGAGATTAAAGGGATAGAGAGATACAGGGGAAGAAAGAAGGACAAGAAGAGAGAGAGAGCATATAAAAATATGGAATGAAAATGTAATAAAAAGAACAAAAAAATCAAGTACAGGTACCCAGAAATCCAACAGTAAGATGGAAGTGACAATTAGATTTTGTATCTTGTGAGGGTAATTCGAATATGTGGACGGGTGATTTTAAATCTCATTCATGTACTTTCAAAATGGTGACCAAAGTTAGTGGCCAGATTAAATAGTTATGATTTCCAGTGGAACAGGAGAGTCCTGAGACACATCTAGGATAAGTTCAAAAAGTTAACACACATGTTTTAGATGTGCGTGGTTCGGTTGCAAATTTAGACTAATTTCTACCAATTTATGAAAAATTATCTGTTCTGAACATGTCACTGTGGATTTTACGTATTGCAAATATAACGTTCTAATAATTGAAACATTAATACCCTAGTGTTTCTAACAATCCGCAGTTACAATGAACACACACATGCACGCATCGAGAGGGATTGTGTGTAAAAGAGAGTTGCTATGAGTAAGAGAGAAAGATAAAGATGAATGGAATGGAAGAAGAGAAATAAACGAAGACATGAAAAAATAAAAGTAAGAAAAGAGAGAGAGAGAAAGACGAATGAAAAACATAAAAATTAGAGTGAATTTTATCCTCATGCAATACAAGACATACACAGTTTATTTTCTGATCCTCGCCAGTGAGGTTCTCCAAACTTGCATCGTGGTTAAATGAATCCGTCTTTTCAGTCTTCATGTTATGCGAGAAAAGACGCTATCTCCTTGGGAATCCAATGGAAGTCTGCACATTGAAAGTCGGAAACGATCACCGTTACTTCACGCGTTACGCTGCCCAAAAACTGCTTAAGAAATGAAATAGAGTTTCTTTCTAAGACTAAAAACATGAAAAAGTGAAAAATTCAAATCAAGGACGTGTTCTTTATTGCTTTGTTAACGCCCATAGACTTTATTTTGCTTTTTCCAACCAATATTCGTAAATTATCTTGTTCGTGACACAGCTCTTTGTAAGTAAAGCTATCTTTCCCAACGTAGCAGATTAGTAGGTTTGTTTCCACATTCTTTAGGAGTCGACATCTTGTAAGAGAAATCAGTAATCGATTGTTCACGATCGTTTTGTAAAAAAAACTTGGCTAGAAGAGGGTTTGAATTCAAGTTAGTTGGCTCTATTACTGAGATGTCGACAAGGTTACCATTGCACCATCCTGTCGGTTTAGAAAATAGAAATTATTACTAAGTTCAGGTTTAGAGGTGATCTTTGGAAACAAATGGCTTTCTTCCTGAATTTTTTTTACACCAAATGCACGTGCTAACTTATTTATTCAACGTCTTAAAGACAAATTACTGCCCCTAATGTCTGAAATAAAGAGATCCAGGAAGATAAAAGAAACTGTAACTTCCTATACAGAAATTTCGCTGTGTAGGTTCAAAAGTAACGTTTATAAGATGATGATTATCTTTACGATTATTATTTTGGTGTAACTTTCGATAATGGACGGTTTTAAATTCCCCGCAGAATAGCATTGAATATTAGTTAAGGAAACTCTCTCAATACTGAAACGTTCACGACAAGTTAATAATGTTTTCTTTTAAAGTAAAAACCTCTCTATAGTGGACGAGGACAATATATGGCAGTCATCTGTAAAGGTTTCTGCTTAAAATATTTTTTGAGATGTAAGCCATCTTCTTATCATGAAGAAAAATTAAAATTTTACTTGTAACCTCCTCCAATACAATTACTGAACATCATAAATTACAGTATTGTTACAAATTATGAAACAAGCCAATGATAAAATGGCTAAGATTGCATCTGCAGTTTCTGGAAAAGTGGGTTTGGAATTACGAAGTTCATTCCGGAATTCGCAACCCATTGCATTCCTTCATATTCCGGAATTCTAACATTAGCAATTGGTCACCACCATGATTTGTGTTATCTTAATTGTGAACACTATTTCTCAATTTGGTACAGGACAAGAAAGGAACGTTCCGACGTGGTTGGATAAAATGCTAAATTTATGGTAGTTCCTGGATTCGAACTCGTGCACATGAGAATCAAAAGTACAATAATCACGAGTTTTAAATCTCTCAGCCAGGAATGTTATGCTAGACAATCTACCATACAGTCTAGTTTTTGCAGCGGTACAATTAGAGTAAGTTTGTCCAGAATTATTTTTTCCAACATTGCACACAGGTTGAATTTGCAGTATTCATGGTATTATATGATTTCAGTCACAAAGTCTAATACATAGCAACACACACCTTCCATCCTACCAATCCGTGTGTTCGAGTCAGTAACAAACAGGTAAAAAACTCGAGTGGAAACAAGAGTAATTTTGTATTAAAAATACTTTGAACTCTGTTACACATAGATAACTTGCTACAACTAATGCACAGTAAGTTAGATAAACTTGTTTACAGTAATTCAATTTATACGTCATTTCCAGTTTAAGGATAGCTTCAATATGTATTTCTAAATAGCGAACAGTTTCTTTAAAGAACACACCGGTTAACAATATGAAAACTAATAATACGTAAACGGTTGCTTTACACGTGTAGAATTAATAATGATAATTCTGCAAGTGTAATGCAATCTTTTATTTATGTGAACATACAACTGTACTATCTATATACATATGTGAACAGCGGCGTAACATTAGGGCCTACAAAGCCTGCAAATCAGGCGGGGCAGAGGCTATAGAAGGCCGCATTCATTTCCATCGACATATAATTGTCGTTGACTTAAGCGGCTTTCTTTCTGAATGGTGGTGAATGTTCCCTCCGCTCCATATAGTCAATAGATTCGTAATGCAATCGAGCACTCCAGTGTCGTTCAATAGAGCTCACTGTTCGCACCAAACAATTTTAGTGGCTGTAGTGTCGACAAGCGCTCATTTTCAAAATTAAGATTTACTAACAGCTGTCTAAGGAATTCTATAATTCAAAACAGACTGTGTGGACACACACAGTCTTCTCAGTGTTGAATGTGAAAGAGACAGATCTATTTCTGTCAGTGAAATATCCCGGAAAGCCCATCGCATGATTTAGTTTATTTGATTGACTTATTGAATTGTCACTAACGTCTTAAACGAGCTACTAAGGACGGAACCTACGGTTTTTGATAAAGTGGACTTCGAAAAAAGAGACCCAGGGAAGAATTGAACCAGTGACCCCGCGCGTGCTAACCTTTCGGCCACTCCGAGGACCAGTTTCATTAGAGATATATAATACTGTTCTCTAAATACTAGAAACACTCAACAGAAGATATAAGTATATGTTTATTGATACTGAATTTTATTCCTTATAATTCAGGGTTGTATTATTTTATACAATTTAAAAATAATTAATTTCTTCAATAGTTTTCATCGACATATAATTTTCATGGACTTGAGCGGATTTCTTTCTGAATGGTGGTGAATGTTCCCTCCGCTTCATATAGTCAATAGATTCGTAATGCAATCGAGCACTCCAGTGTCGTTCAATAGAGATCTCTGTTCGCACCAAACGATCTTAGTGGCTTTAGTGTCGAGAAGCGCTCATTTTCAAAATTAAGACTTACTTCATCGACAATATAATGCATTTCATTTACATTTTTACCCCTTACAATATACTTTAAGTAATTGTTAGAGGTGGCCTATTTTATCTTCTTGCAGATAGACACGATCATTATCGTTACGCCCCTGCTTGTGAATATACAACTATACTTACGTAACTGAGCTAATTTTTCATAAATGAATCAATACAAAAAAAGGATATAAATAAAAAAAATATATAAGATCCACTTTACATATCAAGAGAATACTGCAACATATAACATCTTCACATATACTACAGAATAAGCAAAAACGATTTTATGGACTTGACCAAGAATCAATCCATTGACGCTCTTCCATGTCTCCAGTAGTCTTGTTAATATTTTCGAGACATTTTAAGCTGGTAGTATTGTCCAGTGGTAAGGTGGTCTGAGTAAAACCAACTAATATGAGTTCATATAATCTTCTAGCTAAGTTTTATTTTACAAAGTTATCACGAAAAATACAAAAAAAAACAACGAATAGTGACTTCTCCTACTAAACGTCGACTTCTAAAGAATGTGGAAGGAAAAGCACCGAGTCACGTCCGGTGAAATTTACAAGTGTTGGTTGGGAAAATCAAAATAAGATTTATGGGTGTTAAAAGGACAATTAAGGACACATCATTGCACTGAAGTGTCCACTTTCCATGTCATTATTCTTGGAAAGAAACAATATACTATTTGTTAAGCAATTGTCGGGTAGAGTAACTTGTGGAGTAATCGCTTTTGTGCTAGACTTCTAATTTGAAAATCTGGATTCGATTTCCAACCGGATAACTTTTCTTTTTCGCATAAAATGATTGTTAGAAACAGAGATTCAGCTGCGGTTGGAGAAATACGAGGCACTGGAGAGAATCAGAGAGTAAACAGTGTGTGTTCTTTAGGATAATGATAATTTAGTTTTCATGTTTTTCATTGGTCTTTCGCTCCCCCTCTCTTTCTCTACGTTTTCTTATTATGTCTTCATCTCTTTCTCTTCTTCTCTCTTTCTTTTCATCTTTATCTTCTTCTCGTGCTTATTGCTTCTCTGCCTTACACGCACACTGTGTGTGTGTGTGTGTATTCATTCTATCTGTGCGGATTGTTATAAATAAACACTAGTTCATTAATGTTGTAATTATTATTAGAACGTTATATTCGCAAATAGGTAGAATCCAGAGTAATATGTTCGGCCAGATAAATTTTCAGAAACTGGAATTAAACCACCCGTTTACATATTCGGATTGCCCTAAAAAATATCACATCCAAAAATCACTTCTATCTTGCTGTACATTCTGGGAACTGTACTTTAAAATGTTAGCTTCTTTTGATTTTTACTACATTTTCCTTCCATCTTTTTATCAGTTCTCTCTTCTTCTTCTTCTTTCTCTCCCTCTTTCTCTCTCCAATTGATCTGTCTCTTTCTAGCAAACATTCATCGCTTTCCATTTTGCATTGTGTTTGTTTAAATTACTCCCTGCATCATCTTATGTATTGTTTCCTCTCGCTTTTATTCTTTCATTTCATCTCTACTAATTCATGTACATCTGGAAAAATGCTGTGCTCATGCTGTTTGTTGATTATCCTTACGTGGGAGAGACGGAGGGAAGGAGAAAAAAAGGGTCTCTTTACCAGACACGATTGTAGGATAAGAAGGTGTCAATTGGGTGGCCTAGCTGCACGGTGTTCAGAGTCGTAGTTTTTTGATGCGAGGTGTACAAGCATTTCTAAAACTTCCTTTGAGCGGTTTTTGGTTACTTTTACATCCTAGATCACAATTTCCACATTAATTAAATACATTTTTTTGGGTACAATCCATATTAACATAAGCTTGAGGAAAGTAATATAAGTTCTATTCCAAGGTAATTCAATATAAGCCTTTTAACCCAACTCGTATATTTGCTTCTCCCTCTTGAACAGGATGCTTCTTACTTTAGTCCAGTGTTCCTTTGAATTGACTTTATACGTTTTAGGTAATACAGGTTCAAGGCGTGATAGGGTAGGGCAAAAGATGTTAGAAAGAAGTCAGACAGTCCCTTGTTTGACCTTTGCCTGGTAAAGCGATTCATCTTTCTATTTTTCTTGCATTACTTTCTTTGATTTTTAATTCGTTTTCCATTACCATAGTATTATTCAATTTCTAGTGCATCTGTTGCCATCTAGTATGCAGTACTTAATCACGAAATTGTATAAAAAAAGTAATAAATAATTAAAGTTACATTTAGTGCTTTTATTGATTCTATAGAAACATACGTTTATAGGATTATGCAACATCACTATTTTGGGAAAATCCCATTTTTCTGTACATTTTTTCCTACACGTCTGAGAATGTGAAACCCATTTTTTTTAAAAAAAGTTTTGCGCTAATTTCTTCCGGGGTGACCATGTTTCCAACATGGCGAAAGGAGTATGTTACGCACGTAACTATGTACACTTCGCATAAAAAATACGACTCTGAACGCCGTGCAGATAGGCCACAAAATTGGCATCTCCTTATTCTATAAACGTCTATGGTAAATGTACCCCTCCTTCCCTTCGCATCTGTTATGTAACGAAAATCAGCAAACATGAGCCGAGATTTTTTTTCCAGATATACATAAATTAGTACAGATGAAAGAATGAAGCAAGATTAAACAGTCCATAAGATGATGCAGGGACTAATTTAAACACAATGAAATATGGAAACCGATGAACATCTGCTAGAAAGAGATATAAATTCGAGAGAGGGAGAGAGAGAACAGATAAAATACGGAAAGAAAATGTAAAAAAATATCAAAAGAACTTAGTATTATCAAGTACAGTTCCCAGAAATCCAACACCAAGATAGAAGTGACTTTTATACTTTTTAAGGGTAATTCAAATATGTAGAAGGCTGGTTTAATTACACTAATGAACTAGTGTTTATAACAACCAGCATAGTTAGAATGAACACAGACAGACAGACAGAGACAGACAGACAGAGAGAGAGAGAGAGAGAGAGAGAGAGAAACAATGAGTAAGAGAAA
>JAGDQP010034264.1:0-20209 GCA_022664845.1 Lepisma saccharinum | reverse complement strand
AAACTTCTGGAGGTGATTTCTCACATCAAAGCAAGAAAAAACTCATTTGGCAAATTTTCGAAATGTGCATACTTTCGGTGATGCAGGCTGCCGGAAACGTGGAAAAACGAATTTAACAGCTTCATATTTCTATCACCACCAACAGTTTCCTTAAAGTTTTTTAATTTGCACTATCCAAAACTACATGTTCCGAATTCCGGAATGGGCGCGCAAGGATTCCCCTATTGCTGTCTCACAAGCTTATGTTGCAGTATTTGAGTTACATAAGCTTATATTGCAGAAGCTTATATTTCCGGTAAGTATCATTAACTTACATAGCAGTAGTTTCATTTCATAAGCTTGTAACTCATGTAGCAAAGCCATATATCTTGCACCGTGACGTATCATATACCTGGTGTAGTAAAAAGTAATCCATTATTTTGCCAATAGATGGCTTCAGTGATCTGTATCTCGCGTTGTATAAGTCCGATCGGGTTCAACGAGATGGCGTTCAAACGATAAGAATGCGTACTACAAACACTGTTCAGATAGTTGCGATGAGTTGACTCAGTGTTGTGTGAGCGCGCGTCAAAATGGACACTAGCAAAGAGAAAATACGCTATATTTTACAGTTGTTCTTCGATAAAGGCGAAAACGCAAGCCAGGCGCCTGCAAATGTGAATAGTGTTTATGGTCCTGATACTGTAACAGCCAATCACGCGCATTTTTGGTTTCGTCGATTCCGTGCCGGTAATTTTGACGTCAAAGATGTACCACGCACTGGAAGGCCACGTGTCTAAAATGTCGATAAAATCATGGACATTGCCGCGTCCGACCGTCATGTAAGCACTGTTTCGATTGCCCAAGAGCTAAACATTGCACAAAAAACCGTGTGGAACCATTTGCATAATTCTGGATACAAAAAGAAGCTTGATGTATGGGTGCCACACGAGTTAACGCAAAAAAACCTCATGAACCGAATTTCCATCTGCGAATCGCTGCTGAATCGCAACAAAAGCGACCCATTTCTGAAGCGGTTGGTGACTGGTGATGAAAAGTGGATCACTTACGACAACGTCACGCGAAAACGGTCGTGGTCGAAGCGCGGTGCGCCGGCGCAAACGGTGCCCAAGCCAGGATTGACGGCCAGGAAGGTTTTGCTGTGTGTTTGGTGGGATTGGCAGGGAATTATATACTATGAGCTGCTCCCCTACGGCCAAACCCTTAACTCGGAACTATACTGTCAACAATTGGACCGTCTGAAGGCAGCAATCGCCCAGAAGCGGCCAGCTTTGGCCAATAGGAGAGGCATTCTGGTCCACCAGGACAACGCCTGGCCACACACATCGATAGTGACTCGCCAGAAGCTCCGGGAGCTTGGTTGGGAGGTTCTTGTGCATCCACCTTATAGTCCGGACCTGGCACCGAGTGATTACTATCTGTTCTTGTCCATGGCGAACACGTTTGCTGGTGCAAAATTCGCGTCAAGAGAGGCTTGTGAACATCGACTGTCTCAATTTTTTGCCAATAGGGACAAGGGTTTCTATGAGAGAGGCATCATGATCTTACCTTCCAAATGGCAACACGTTATCGAACAAAACGGCGCATATGTGACCTAAATCGGATCATTCTAACTATGGTAAGTCAAGCCTTCAATGTCATTCAAAAATAATGGATTACTGTTTACTACACCAGATATTAACACACTTATATAATTTTCAACCTCTCCTGAATAACCACTACAGCAGGAAGTACCATAAATTGACTGTCACTGCTATATGTATCCAGGGGTGGATTTCGGTTACATATTTTGGCCTGGCTCACTACTTGGCGAGCAAATATTGCGTTGAATAGAATATATTACGTGGCCGGCGACTAGGAGGGCATGAATGAGTAATCCCCCCCCAGACACACTTTTCTCTTGCATTCGTCTATTGAAAATAGGATACAGAAATTGAGCATTGAGAAGCTGAAATAAAAGAGTGAGAGGTACTAGCTTACTTACTCATTCTCGAGTTACTTATCGCCCATTGACCATACTACAAATAAAAAGTTCATTCATTAGGAGTTTGTTTCAGTAGCGTGCCTTATCTTCTCGATTATTATGGGATATTACAAAATTATTATTTTTACACTTGCTCTAGCCAAGTAGCTGCTAAAATCAATATTCTCGCAATATGTGACCTACCGCCCGCCTTGTGACCTACTATCTATGAATTTCAGCCCCTACCACAGCTGATTCAATCGTAATATTTATTAAATTATTTCATTCTGTTGACCATAAAACATACAAGTATGTACAATTGTATAGAACATGTCAGTAACAGTGTTATAACAAAGAATTAGACATAGATGAACAAAAAAAAATATAATAAAGTACGGTACTATAGAAACCAATAAGTTACAAAACAAAAAAATGTAAAAATCTTTAAAATAGATGAATAATTACATCAGTTAAACAACAATTGTAGGGTATAACACTTCTGATACTAATTAATACATTACAATAGTTACATTTTTCAGTATTTATCTCTTTTGTATATATCTTTATAATGCAACGTTTATAAAGAAAAAAAAACTTAACACTCCATATATTCCTTTATTGAGTAAAAACAATGATATAACAAAAATGACTGCAGTTCTTTTCTCAATTGACTAAGTGTGTTTTGAGACTTTATACAGCTAGGAAGTTTATTATATAAAACAATACCAGTGTATTTGCATCCCTTTTAATACAAAACAGTACGATGTTCCACTAAGGAGAAATTGTATATATTTCTAGTAGAGTAACTATGTTGGCCCCCTACACAATTAAGCGTAACTTCAAGGTGTTTCTTAACAAATACAAGTATGTTAAGTATGTACTGGCAAGGTAGTGGAAGTACACAGAGCTTTTCAAAGATTGGCCTGCAATGTTCTCTAGGTTTAGCACGTGTCATGATTCTAATAACTCGCTTTTGTGTTTTAAATATGCTATTGGCTTTGCTTGCATTACCCCAAAATATAATGCCGTACATTAGGTGCGGCTGAAATAAGCTGAAGTAGATCATTCTCAAGGTTGAATCGTTCAGTACATTTCTGAGAACCATAATTTCATATTGAACACGGTTTAGTTTTTTGCTTAGGTATGATATGTGTTTATCCCAGGATAGGTTTTCTTGTATCCATAGACCCTAAAACTTAGTTGATTTTACGAATTCAATTGCGTCGTTTGCAATTTTAATCATTGTTGGTTGTACGTGTTTGTTACGCGAGTGGTGGAAATGTATTATTTGTATCTTTTCAGCATTAACTTTTAGTTTATTTACTCTGACCCAGTTAGTCAGTTTTGACATAGTCTCATTTAAGTTTTCTTTGATTAGTTCATGATTATTAGCTTTTAATATTATATTTGTGTCGTCCGCGTACAGTGTGGTTTTAGCTGGCTGAATCATATAGGGGAAATCGTTAATATATATCTGGAATAAAAGAGGACCTAAGACTGACCCTTGCGGTACTCCGCAAGAGGTTGATCGCCTTTCCGATAAGTGCTGAGAGATTTTGTTATTTTTCTTGTTATAATGTGTTATTTCTACTGTTTGCTTACGGTTTAGTAAGTAGGTGCAAAACCAATTATAGGCGTTCCTTCTATATATATATTCCATAGTTTTGAGGGTAGTTCTGTATGTGCTACTTAATCAAAAGCTTTAGAGAGATCAAGAAAAACACCTATACATTTATTTTTCTTATCCAATTTTTCGTGTACTGTTTCCAGGAAATCATAGATAGCTGTTTCTGTTGATTTACCTTTCAAGAAGCCATGTTGGTCATTTGTAATCAAGTTGTTTCTTTGCAGGAAGGATACTATAAAATATTATCGGAAGAATAAACCGAGTTGATCGTGAACACTGATAACCATCACATTCACACAAAGACTGTCCTGATGTCTCTCAACATGACTAGAAATTTGTCGCAATTGCTCACAGATCGCTACACAATTCAGCATGGTGATGGTGTAGCAACTCCTATGTTCTTCCCCTTATATTCTTTAATTTGTTTGAGATGAGACAATATACGATACATTCTGTCGCCTGAGCGTTGTCGACCTCGGTAGAAGTAGTGTGGGCTAGGACCCAGGGCCGCCGTTCATCAGGTTGCATGTTCGAATCCAGCATGCAACATGGATGTTTGTGGATTTTAATTTTTTAACTCACTGCATTCATATTATCCTGAAGTTCATAGTTACTAAAATTACCCATATAGAAAATTTAAAGTCTTCGTTTTAGCACTAGTAGCGCGATCAAGGAAATTTTCGTGGTAATTTATAGTCAGTTTTTTTTTTCTGGCGTTCTGACTCCCGTCGATAGACTAATAATGCAGATTTTTAGTTGCAACTGTAGGGAAGAACTCAAAAGCTCCCTCCCATCTTGATGATACATCATTTTTCTTTTGGTAGCGGGACGGAGGTGTTACAACAATCCGATGAGACATTATGATAAGCTTACATGGGAGAGAAAATGGTGGAGAGAGTTACACGTCATCCTAATACACTAACAAATTAAGAATCAGGTGATTAAAACTGACAACCAACTGCAACTACAAGGTAGGTCACCTGATGAGATAGATACGACCCGGTAGGTCACTTGTTGCGAGAATACCCACAATTCTATAAATTGAGAACTTCAAAAGGTAAAGTTTGTAACAGAGAATGTTTACATTCTTGCTGCTGACCATTGGTTGAGTATGCATTGTTATTTACAGCTTTTAGGCATATTGCATAAATCTCTGACCTTGGTCAAGGTTTCTAGTAATTACTCTGAAACTTTTACTCTGGTAAGTAAAATAAAGGTGCTCACTCATTGATCCACCCATGCTTGAAAACAAAGGAGGTCTCTCAAGACAAAACTTCAGATACGATAAGATGATAAGCCTCCACAAACACAACTCGTAAATCAAATTCGCTTAAAGCACCCTGACCTCTCATCCTCTCAGATTAAGTTACTCAGTCCTTCACAGGCCTTCGAATTCCCTCATGAAATACTTCCTCTCTATTCAAGCCACCAGCCCCTCAATTCTTGACGCCTAACTACTGTCCCATAGGGTTACTTTCATCAATTTATTTTAATAATAGCGACAAGAAATACGCCTTCAATCTTTCACAAAAAGATTCTCTTTTTTCAACAAATAATAATTCCTCCTTCCAGGTTACGAATTTAATTCCCGGTGTTGTCGTAAATCCCAGCCTCTTCTTCGTAAATCCCAGTAAAACCAGTTTCTTCCTGTTTCAAAGCTATTCAGATCCATCCCTTTTTCCATCTTCTTCATCTGCTTTTTATTTTTCAAATAAAAAGAAATATAGAACTACGGTTTGACAATTAAAAGTTTTTGTCAACTTGACCGCTTCTCCTTTTTGGTGATATTGTCGCCTTACCTCAGGGGTTTATAACTGACGATCCTACATCACATGAAAACAGCCCGCCAGATGTATTTGCCAAAGAAAGAAGGAAAAATTAATTTATGAGGTTGTATTTCCAATTTTCAGGAAAAAAAAACGAAACAAAACACGATGGAGGTTTCACCCAACTATTTACAGTCTCCGCGACCATGTGTGTCCTTTCATGTCTCCTCCCCTTCGGTGGCAGTCAGATTTCAATGACTATCATTTCTTTGAATCCAAGAAGCTGTTTCTGTTACTATCATACTGGTAAAACAAGAGTATTTGGAGGAGGAAGAGAATAGAAAATACACCATCTCTTTCTTGTGGGTTTTTACATGCAACAAGAATTTGCTCAAATTGCATGTGGGGTATGCTACCAGAACAAGGTTCCTTGCAGTGGGGTGGGGCAAAAAATTCTATTTGCGCTACATTTAATAGCATGGAACCTAGTTTTGAATCCCTTGGAGACGACAGTACAACTATTCCACCAATAGACTTCTTCAAAAGAAACCATGAACAAACACAAAGCTAGCTGACATTACATGACAATGCTTGTGAGAGCTTTGGCACTGTCAGGAACTACGTAGAATAACTTTAAGTCAGTTGATACAGTATTTAAATGTTACTGCGACCAATTTTGTAAAGTAATTTGTTATTATCCACAGAACTAAAACGGAAGTATAACGGACTATAGCTAGATTTAGCCTGACCAGGCCTAATTCACTCGTGATTACTGAACGGTTTACTTTTCACCCATTGTGCCAGTGTAGAGGTCAGCAAATAAAAGAGTATTTACCGGAGCTTGGAACATAGGCTAATAGATGTCAATTTGATGTTTTCCCAGACGAAACATTAACAACACAATATGCTATAATCGATAATAATCTACGCAAAAGATTACTATCAACAAGAGACCTAACCTATGGAAAGACTTCGAACATTCCTATACAGCAAGAAATGGTTGCCGTAATAGTAACTTCTTGGCATGGCACACAGGTCAAACACAACACCGATGTTGGAAAGTGAAATAAATCAAATTCTAGATAAAAGAACTCAGAACACCAGATAGAAGACACAAAATACGTATAGTCCACTGATATATGGATGCCGATTTTGTTCTCGTAATCACCGTAGGAACCATATTCCATCCCATCCTCGTCGTCAATTGGTAGATTCGAAAACACGAGGTGAGATCGTGAGATTAGCAAGGTTACTTAAATTATATAAACTGTCTTTTGATTTCGCAACAGATAGATATGAATGGTAGACTGCATGAATGTGTCAACACAAAGTTCGTCGTCGCCTAAATTGAGAAGTCTGGCGTTCAACTACAAACACATATTACATACCCTGACAGGTAGTGGGTATTGTAGAGCGTGAGTCCAAAAACACCTTTCAAGGGCATTCAATACAGTTCATGCTAGTGGGTCCCCTTAAATTTTGCAGGGGCCTTTAGGATACTGATCAGGTCTCAAAATACAAAATCTTATGTATGTAAGTATTGCGCCTTAAAAGAGTTTGAATTTTTAAAATCCTTTTGCACTTATATTTTTTATTTATGGTCTTTAGGCATATAAGGCTAAGGCTGGGATAGGGGAAGGAAAGGATGCGGGAAAGTGTTTGGCAGGGCCTATGTTGAAGATGTCATCCCGGCATTTGCCTGGTGTGACTGCGGAAAAACTCTGGAAAAACTCAGTGAGGATAGTCGAGCGCTGGAATCGAACCCAGTGTGCACTTATTATTAAACTTTACAGGCTCCTTCTAGCGATTTGTGAGGGCCCTACAGTGGGTCTGCTGAGATTATAACACCAACACTACCTTTATGTTGAACATAAGTCTTTTGTAATAAAATTGCTAATTTTAAAATCCCAACATGACCCTTACGCCACAAGTAGTAGCAAAAGTGGATTAAGTGGTCTTCTCTACTGGGTAGCATGACGCTTCTAAGACAAAAGGGCCGGTGCGGGGAGAGGGTTGCCTGGGAATTTCCGTGTTCGCGGTCAGGCTGAGCCGCCCCTGGTTTCAAATTTCCTAGAGTCTTCAAAACTGACCTCGGAGCTGTACAACTGTTCCACGGAGAGGTTTCTCTGAAAGAAAGTAGAAACCCTAGGCAAACACAAAGTTGACACGAAGCTGACATGACAATGCTTTTCAGAATTTTGACAAAGTCAGGGACTACGTATTAATAACTCACTTTAAGATAAAGCAATTTTTGTTTATCCACTGACCAAACTGGAAGTATAACAGAGTACAGCATGATTTAGCCCGAAATCCACCCCTGTATGTATCGAAAGAGAAGAATGAAGAACTATATGTAAGTATCTGGTGTGATTTTGAGGAAATTCACTAAATTGGAAGCGCCTTCCGGGCATTCACCATTCAGGAATCTCGACTCTTGACAGTGGAATGTGAGTCCTGGAAGAAGAAGATACCTCTTCGAACCAAAAAGGGGTATTTATTAGGATCTTTCGAAATGATCTTGAATACAGACCAGTTCAGGTCATTACATCGGCCAGTAGTTATTTACAACGAGATACCTAAAAGTTGATAAATTTTATCCGTGATTATTACAACAGTTTATAGAATCACGAATCGTAATATGAATAATTAAGGAATATACATGTCCTTTCATTTTTCTTCAATAGCACTTTTCAATTACATGTTTGTTGTTAACGACATCAAGCGCCATCTCTTTTGTTACATGAACTGTGTAAAGTACATACGTAGTTTATACACGCATCGAAAAGAATAGTTCTAATTTGTAACACTTTATAAGTAGTCTTGTATCACATGCTTACACATGGGGCCCGCAGGGAACTACCCTGGACAAAAGTTATTTGATTAATATAGACACATGGATACATATACACTTAGGTATTTCTAAATAACTATATACATCACAACTCAACTGCGGGTTGTTTGTTAAGATAATTTGATATAGTATTTTTCATATCTGGGGAACATTTTTCAAACCTAATTCAATGCAGTTCTCTTACACATCTGGTGGGTTGCCATAATTTACACAACTCTTCGGTATCTCGGGTTCCTATCTGCTGCATACCTTCATCAGTCACACAGTGAACTGATGCTTCCCTTTCCGGATCCGATTTACACATGGGCAAACTCACTGTCCCGCCATTCACAATGAACTCAGTAAGGGCTTCTTTGAAATCGACATTCACACTATATCGATTCATAAAATCTCGACCGACGAGAACAGAGTGATTAAGACCCTTAACAACGTAAACCTTGCAGTATAATGTTTTATCAGATGCATTAATTGTCAATACCCTTACTCCCTCGACGTTCTTTTTACGAGTACCCTTATAGTTCACTAATAAAACGCTGGTGGCTTTTTCCAGCTTGGGATGTGACACTATTGTTGTGACCTTCTTCCAGAATTCCCAGGAACTCAAAGATACATCGGAACCACTGTCGAAAAGGACATCACAAACGACATCTCGCATACGCACTTGCTTTGCTAGTCCCTAAGCCGTTTGGAGAACTCACTTCCCTGGACTGGTATTCGAAGTTTTCTGCTTCCTATGTGTTTTGGTACTCCCATTTACCAGAGATTATGTGAAAGAAATTAACTCTACATCGATAAACTTTGGGGTTGTTATTGGTCCATGGGCCCGTATGTTTTGAACACTATAGTATCGGCAAGATTGGCGGTATTACGTTAATCTTCAACATTTAACTAAGGCTTTTAGTTAAGTTCGCGATTCCACTCTCCGATCTTCGAGGTGGATTGCGTAACTAGTTTTTCTTTAGTTCAAAGGAGTAGTGTCGGTGGGGTGGATATCTCCAACTTGAATATCCATTTAAGCTTTTTCAGACTTCGCAGTACTTCGATCTGGTTTGTGATAATTAAATCCTTGAGTTTACTTATATCTGGGATTTGTTCTCCTTCGATTTCTACGACTTCTTCTGTTCCTCCACCTTCTTCTATAGCTAGATGTTCTCTTCATTGTTTGAATCATCCGAATGAGATGTACTTTGACTTCATTGATACTTTGTTTTCTACTTGAAGGTAGACCATCGTTACTTCTTTCTCCGCTTCCTTCTTTGTGTAAGATTCTGCGGGTTCACCCGTATCGAATATAAGCTCTAACCTCCTTATAGTCTCTAGCATATCTGTCAAATTGAGATTTCTCAAGGAAACAGTCTCTGGTAGGTCACTGGCATCAAAGGACTGAGACTATTACAGATTGAGGTCTCATTAGCGTCAACGTCTAAATCTCTTATGAAATTAACACTTGATGGCATAAAATGTTCTATGCTGTGATCACTTCAAAAGTTGTTAATTAATACCAAAATAAAGGCATGCCAAATATAACTGTCCTAAAACAATATTTAACCGGTCCCCTGGACCCCCAAAGGGCCAAATTGTTTTTCAAATACAATTGGTTCCTTTAGGAGTCCAGGGAGCCGGTTAAATATTGTTTAAGGACGGCCATATTTGGCATGGTTTTATTTGGTACCAATGCAAACTTTTGATGATAACTCGAACCCCAATATCTGAAACAAAATTTTGGCCCATCCTACTTTATAATCTACGTTCTGCAGACAGAATCTTTCCCAGCTGTGTGTTGGCAGAGAAGGCCACAGCCTAATCACCTATCGCTTCACACCTCAGTAGAGCGGTGCAACGAGCGGATTTCGAGCGCTCAAAATCCGAAGCCCGAAGCAGTCACGCTCGAAACGTGGGAGAACTGGCAAAAATCCATTTCGAGCAACTTCGAGCGTGAATAGGTTTCGAGCGCTTGAACTGCCCGAGCGCAGTGCCTGCTCGAACTACGTCATCAGATTACATTTTTGTCTTTATCTTCCTGTAACTGGTTAAAGGAGGTTCAATGTTGCCAACTAACCTAATAATAATAATGGGTTTTCTAACAAAAACCTCTGAACTGGAATAGACTATATACGAAACCACGATTTTGAAACATTTATATTAGAATTGGTCAAAATAAGGTACATTCACAATTTTCAACATATCTCAACAGAACATTGCACAAATTTGCAATTTGACAGGACAAAGAACATAGAGTACGTCCAAAACAAAAATGTTGACCCACATGTACGAGCGTTGGTCAAAATATCTCAAATCCACAACTTTCAACATGTCTTAACAAAACTTTGCACAAGTTAGTAATTTCACAAGGCGAAGAACATAGAGTAAGCCTAAAACAAAAATTTTGACCCATATATGCGAGGTTTGGTCAAAATATCGCAAATACACAATTTTCAACGTATCTCAACAAAACTCTTCACATCTTTATAATATGATAAGACGAAGAACATAGAGTACGTCCGAAACAAAATTTGACACATATATACGAGGGTTGGTCAAATTATCGCAAATACACAATTTTCAACGTATCTCAACAAAACTCTTCACATCTTATTAATATGATAAGACGAAGAACATAGAGTACGTCCGAAACAAAATTTGACACATATATACGAGGGTTGGTCAAATTATCGCAAATCCACAATTTTCAACATATCTCAACAAAACTTCGCACAACTTAGTAATTTGACAATATGAAGAATATACAGTACGTCCAACATAAAATATTTGATCCATATATTCAAAGGTTGGTCAAATTATCGTAAATCCACAATTGTCAACATATCTCAACAAAGCTATAGAAGAGTTTATCAGAATATCTCAACAACTACATGGCTTGAGAAAATACGCTACTTTCCACCGTACAAACGAAACAAAAGCGTAAAATGTATCCCGGTTCTGACGGCGTAAGATAACCAGCTTAATATTACTATAAATCTTGTTGGTTTGTCTATATACTTACAGTGATCAAAGAATCCTTGGGAAAAACACAATCAACTTCAACAATTTATTTTTTGGGGGTCCTTCTCGTAGAAGGACATGTTATTTCTGCACTTTAACGTGCTTAAATTGTGAACAACTCCTTTGTCACCAAACAGCTGGCCGCGTGTTGACAACAGCATGAAGTTTTATACTTTATCACCAGAGGGATATACCATTGCATGAATATATATCGGTTTGCCCATATGGACCGACATTGATCAATATAGATATCGGTTAACGACATGGATCGATATAATGCCCTGACGAATGCTCTATTTTTAATTTTAATTTATTCATTATGAACAAAAAGGATTGTAAAAACCGATTTATTCTTTGCAATATATAGTTTTAGAAAATAGGTAAATTAGTGATACCGATAATCGATGTCGATCCCACATCGATCTACGTGGTCTCAAGTGGGACCCCTCCCTCGTCTGCATTTACGATGTGGAACGATATGGGTCCCATAACCGACCAACCTGCATGTGCTACTGGGGTATCAAACATTTGTTGAAATATGATTCAAATTAAACGTACTTTTTAACCAATAACTGTTAATCAACGAATTAGAACAGAAATTAACATTCAAAACGCGTCTGTGTCCTACTAGATTGAATTTCTAATTTCAAAATTTTAGTCTAGGAATCCAACCCAGAAATCTCAGAAATCTCGGGAAAAATTCCACAAAATTAAATTATTTTTAACAATTATCACATTTTTCTCTTTACCATCTTCATTTTTAATTTAAACACTTTAGCATCTTGATCAAACTCATGGCCTCTTGAAAGTCCCGGATATGAAATTTCACAAAAATCGGATAATTTCTAGAGATTAAGACATTTTACACTACAGCCATTTTGGATTTCACATTTTAATATTTTTGGTCTCAAATTTGTAATCAGCGTCCCATGAAAGCCCGAAATATAAATTTTCACGAAAATCAAATGTTTCTTTTAACAATCTGAATATTTCACGCTCCCTCCATCTTCGATTTGAAAATTCAATATGTTTGGGCTCGGATTCGTAATCAGCGTCTTTCGGAACACCCACTTATGAAATTTTACAAAATCTGATAATTTTAAAGAATTTATCACTTTTCGGTTGCCGCCCTCTTGGATTTCAAATTTCAACATTTTTGAAACAGTTGTCGAACCCAGAGCCTCTCGAAAGACCTGGATATAAAATTTCAGGAGAAATTAAAATATTTTAACAATTACCATATTTTGCGGTGCCGCCATATTGGATTTAAAAATTCAACATTTTTAGGCTCGGATTCGTAATCAGCGTTCTTCGGAACACCCACATATGGAATTTAACAGAAATCTGATAATTTTGAACATTTTATCACATTCCAAACTGCCGCCATTTTTGGTTTCTCATTGACAACAGAATCGAACGAACATCTGATTTTTAACAATTTTGACATTTCGCAAAATTCAACAATTTTAGTTTCGGAATTGAATTCAGTACCGCTTCAAAGTCCCACATATGAAATTTAACGAAAAACCGATGACTTTAGCAATGATGATATTTCGCGCTGTCGCCATCTTGGATTTCCAAATTTTATATTTCTGGCCTCGGAAATGGACTCAAGGCTCCTTCAAGCCCCCACATATAAAATTTCACGAAATTCTGATGATTTTAACAATTGTGATATTTCGCGCTGCCGCCATCTTGGATTTCAAAATTGTATATTTTTGGTCTTGGTAATGAACTCCCCCCCGCCTCATCAGACTATTTTTTACAATGATGATGTTTTTCACTGCCGCGGTCTTGGATTACAAATTTTAACATTTTTAGGCTCGGTATCGTAGTCAGCGTCCCCTTGGAGCTCCCAGAAATGTTGGCGTTAAAATACCTATGGAATCACGATAACAGATTTTTAGTACTTAATTAATTATCTGTTGTATTAAAGCTATAAAGTTGAAATTATGCTATGATCAGAATAATAGTATCACAGTTGACAACATTGTGTACTACGTCCTTTACCAAGATAAATGGAGGGGAAGGGGAAATTACAGGACTTTCGAGCGCTCGAATCCAGGATTTCGAGCAAAAGTGTTCGAACAAATCTGTTCGAGCAGATTTTGTTCGATCATACTCTGCTCGCTCGAAAACGTATTTTTGTGTTTCGAGCGCTCGAAATCCGCTCGTTGCACACCTCTACACCTCAGTCGATACGATCGGTAAATAAAATTACAACTTGGATAGTTAGTGGTCTTACGTTTTAGCTGCAAGTGAAATAATATCACTAATAATACTGTGATATCCTCTGCTCAATTACAGTGGATGACGTGAATAAGAAGGAAATACTCGAAAGTGTTACTCGCATGTAAAGTACTCACACCTATCAATTGAATAAGAGTTTGCTTTCACTGAAGTATTTTATTGTGTCGATTGATAGTGTATTTCCAAGTTATTTTTATTTACTCTTATTTAAGTAAATGCTTCTAAGTTCCGAGCACTTACTTATCACAGAAGCATTTACTATCAAAACACAAGTCATTACTCCTGATGGAAAGTATACTCTGTTTATCTTCACTTAATCCCAGATATTTACTTAAAAATAGGCAAGTATAAGCATTTACTCGTTATTATTCTCTTCACCAATAGAACAACGATTTTAAAATTGGTGGGCAAGTAATCTACACTCTTGATTGTTTCCACAACTATGTACCTAAAAAAAGAAAAGAAAAGAAAAGAAAAATAAGTTGACAATGAACACATTTATTTTAGAATTAGTCGATAAACTCTCTGGCTGTAAATTTTATTCAACTACACATAAAAGTAACCAGCATGTACTCAAGGGGAATAACGACTGTTCGCATTTACTTCCTCTTTCATCGGATTCAACTTAAGCCGGAGCTAACAGTGAGTCAATGTCACGCGAAGCGCAAGGGAAATCAAATGTGTGTAGTTAAATACACAACGAATACGTCCATATTTTAAATTTAAAAATGTATTTAATATATTTTTCTTTTTTGAGAATATGGAATAAGCATGCATGTGCGTGTTGTAGAGTGAATCGAGTGAAGTTGCCATGTCAAGGAAGTAGTGTAAAACAATATACCAGTCATGTATTATGCAATTACTTGCTCTAGAAAAAGTATAAAATCTTTTCCAAACTATGCTAGAAACAAAAGCAGAATCAGTTTGAGAAATAAAAACATTTAGGATGATGGTATGTGGACGAAAATAAATAGTTTGCATTCTCAAAAATTACATTATACAATCTGTAAATGCTCTTTCTGGACTCCGTAAATATGTTACTATACAATACCCGGTTACTTATATCCAGTACTGTAGTACCATATTTTGCACAAGGTAAATATACCCTGCGAATTTTTAATTTATTGATCTTTAAGCGAATACGATACTGCAGAAAATGGCTGTGTTAATTCACTTTGTCCCAGGGTGACCATCACTTTTTGTTGTGTTTAACCTTGATGATTCAATACAATGGATGTCTTGTCTATCTTATTCAATACAGTAGAGAGTTTGTCATACTAGCACAACAGTCATGAATCACCTAAATCAACAGGTTTGCTGTGTTGATTTAACACAAAAAGTGGTGCTTATCCTAGGATAAAGAAAAGTGTTGTAATAGCACAACAACTTTTTGCAGTGATCGTTTCCATTATTTTTTTCTTTCGTTTCCATTAAATATAAGGATGAGTTAATTTAATTTTTAAAAAACTCAAAATGTTTTGATTATAATCCAGTGGGGTAATAACAACCAAGTTATATGAATAATTTATTATGTTGTGGCAATACGAAACAAGATGATCATTGAGATTTTCTCACAACTACCGAACATCTGTGTCACTTCACAATCAGTTACAGTTCTATATGTCTACTTCGGAAGCCAAATGATACAAATGACATTGACAAATAAAATGAAAGGAGGTAATCTTTATATACAGGGTGAGTCAACATTATGTTACCACTCAAATTGTAGAAATGTACCAGGTCATCAAACGTGAAAAATTATTTACATTTAAATATTCATTTACATGTTGGTCTCAATCTGTTTGGAACCATGTTCAACACATAAAAAACAACGATTAACAGTAGCATGTAAAGCCCGTACACACATAATAAATAAATATTTTTCCATCTCAGTGGTAACGTCATTCTGACTCACTCTGCATAATCCGAAATATGTGACACAACATTGTCATACATTAAGGTCCAAGTTTTCGTCGTGGAAAATGTTACAGTTTTGTGTAACATATTTCAAGTTACATAGAAGATTACCTCCACTGTTTTTTTTTTTTCGCCAATGCCACTTGGTTTCAGGAGTAAACCTGCTGAGAAATTCAGCTGAGAATTCGAACTGAGTACTTAACACAGTAGTAAATAACCTACTATTTGAGGAAGACGAAATGCAAGTGGTCCACCAACACACATTTCAAGAAGACGACGTAAATGAAATGTTAATGCGCCCTGACTTTCAGGAAATCGGTTAATATTGCAGCCAAAGGGAAGAGAAAGACTGCTCTACGGAGGGATTTCAATGCATAGCTGGTTATGTATCATTTGAGACAAATTAAATTGATCCAAATCTAGGTACACGATCGGAACACCTACCACTTTTAACGGATTCTAAAGATAAAACATTAATCCGCCTTATATGTCCCTACCAAGCAGTGGGAGGAAAGAGTAAAACAAATGGAAATCTCATTTTATGTCAATTATCCTTCCGCGAATTTAAGTAGAGAACCTGGGATCGCAAAAGATTCCTAAATATCTTCGATAAAAGCATTAATCCTAAAATTATTATTGTGTTCTTTATCACTAGAATTCATACTAAAATTATTCATCTAAATGTTGTCCTGGGAAAAACGGAAGAAGCTACAATGACCAAGCAAAAAAGTTTCAATCAATGCATGGTGGTGAGTAATCGTCATCTGTGTATTCAAAATTCTGTACAATGATTCCTTTCCAAAAAGTTCTTGTCATTTTATAAAAAATAGTAAATTATTGTTTAATTTTGCTTGTAAATCCTCATTTCAAACATTGTTGTATTGTTACACAAAGAGTTGTAACAGGAAGAAACGTTACTGACGTCATAGAAGAGTAAAAGTATCGATTGTAGGGAAAAGACGAGGATTCCAAAACAAGAGAACAACACATTGTGCTGTATTAAAACTATATGTATTTAAAAGCAATAAAAAATATGAGCTTTTCTGTAGGAAATATTGTGATTGTGTATCCTTGTTGAAATGCCTTGGCTCGAGCTTTGGCTCTAAGTAGCGCCACGCCTGGCAGAATAAATTTTCCGAAGACCCCAGTCGCTGCTGTACCTATTATTTAATTATCTTTGATGCACTGACACGCGGTAACATTATCATGATAAAGAATCCAGGTGTTTCCTCTTGATAATGCAGGCTGTTTGCGGCGCACAGCGTTTCTCACTCGGTCCACAATGTAGCGGAACATGGTTTCTTGACTATTTTCCGTTGTGGAATTCGAGACGGACGAGGCCATGAGGATCAAAAATAGAACCAGCATCGCTTTGCAATTTTATCTGCCTGTGCCGTATGTCTGTTTAGTCCGGGGATTATAGAGGCGGTACAAGGGTAAGTCCCCTGTACTTACGATACTCTGCACAATGTACGGATCTGCATCTACTTTGACAAAACGATAACTAATTTTTCCTATTGTTCTATTGTCAGCTTCTTTGGAACCATGTGACACGACACATGTTGAAATCATCATGAAATACCTTGTGACATTAACCACTTGAAATCCCAATTTCTTTCCCCACTTGGTCAGCAATGAGGATCCTGGTGAATAATTTCAAACACACGGTTAATTAAATCCTCTTCAAACAATAAATCATATTTTTTTTTAAATAAACAGAGAATATTTATTTTAATCTTCTTACACCAAGTTACCATCTTCTTTCTACCCACTATTTAATGTTTCTTGAAAAAGTTCATTGGGTGTGTAAGTTCATGATTATCACATCCTACATTCTCCTATTCTAATGCAATCTATTTTTAAAACTAACTTAAAAATCGTCTGATTTCAATAAATAAGTAAATGGGTAAATATTTAGTAATTCTTTTTGAGTTGATAGAGTGTCTATTCTGGTTTGACACAGTAAATTATTTTTCTTTTGCAGCCTCACAACATGAGTAAAAGTAACTCTTGGATTGTATATAGGAATCCGATGGATGTGGAGGAATTGTGGACAAATGAAACCTATAGTAGAAAAGAGATAATAAAAAATGTAGCAGCATATGACATAAACACATATCATTTGCTTCGTAAGTTTAATTTGTTCTATGAATTCTTAATTTGTTCAAGAATTAGTTTCATTCTATTTTTGTATCTTTTCGAAATATGAATTTCGACTAACCATGATACACAAGCAAGCCTACTATGTACAAATAAAGCTGTTATTATGTGTATGGCTTAAGTGTTCGATTTGTTATAAATTAAGAAGAGGGATCTTAGAACTATTGCTAGTTTATACAGGTGGCTTTAGACGACACAATAGCTCATATGATTCCTCGCGTGATAAAATTTCTAGTACGAGATTTTTCGTGCGATAAATCATATAATGTTTTACATTGCAAAATTTTGGATGCGAGGATCAACTGCTATAACTTATAATTCTGACTTCTCAAGCTCTTTAAGGTAATTAGGATACCAAGATTTGTGAAAGTACTCATTTTTTATTAATGAAGAATTAAGTTATTGCTGACAACGAATCTTCAGGGAACAGTAAACCCGTTTGTCTTCTTAATACCATATTCTACTCACAGAGTCTACGTTTTACTAATTTTCAGTACTAACCGAAGTGCCGTAGCTTTATTTCTTTACTTCAATAAAGATAGGTTTACCGTAGGCTACTCATAAATTTCAATACGCACAAACAAATAATGTTGGAGAATTTGCCCAGGCTTTGTTGATACGTTATTCGTCAAAGTTTTGTCTCTATAATATTCCTGCGTTAAAAAGATATTTGATATTGCACAGCGCGTGTAAAATATACATATCAATACCCTATTTATACCTATTAGGGCCAGTTAGTAATGCTTTAGTGTAGCTACTTCTACCATAGAACATTACAAAGTCTCAAATGGCTACCTTTTACGATCTTATAGCCATGAAAAGTACTAAAATGCGTACGGAATACAAACATAAAGAGTAAAGTAGAAGTTCCTATGTGATTAATTCATAGGCGCAGAAAGTCCCTGTACAATGTACGCACACACGGTATATGAGTATTAATAGGGAGGGTGAATTGAATTTAGTCTTTATGAAACTCGTTTGATTAATTACCTAGCTCACGTATTGACTTACACAGTCAGCTTTGGCTTCACATCGTCACTTAAACTATATTAAGTCTACGTCTGTGAATTATTGTATCATTTAGTTCATTAATTTGGATACGCAGAGTGCGGAATCTTATCGAAATCACAGGAGGATATGAGTGCAAAGTCGCATATACTACCATATGTACATTGTGTGCTTTCTTGAATAATATGTCTTTAATCAGAGCATACTAAATGGATACTTGTATACAAAGTACATACTATTTTCTATATACACCCTTAAGGAACTCCATAAATGATAAGTAATGTAATATATTACTTTCAACAACTATGTAATAAACTGCACATACAAATAATAAAAATAACACAACTAATTCAAACTAATAATCAATAGAATAGTTTTTCTAAATTAAACAACATTCTTAGCCGTTGTATAATTATCAGCATGACACCCATTTCCACTTTATCTTTGGCTTGTGATAATATATCATCTCTGGTGAAAACTGCAGTTCTCTATCTCTTCTCTTCCTTTCACCTTCATCCTCTTGCTCGTTCATCCAAACTATTCTCTCTGACACGTGTAGACTATCAAATGCTTCCCTTGTGGAGCAACATTCTACAACTTCCAACTTATGTCTTCATGTGTTAATGCATGTGTTACATAACTTTGTTAATGCAATTACCTTTTGCTGGTCTTCTTATAGGTGGTGAGGATGTCAACTACAGATTCACTCGATTAGTGAAATGCTTATCACCATAATAAACCAAGTGATGGGAAAATAGTTCAAAGAGTTAAATTAAAAATGTGTTGGTCTAGAATGCTGCGTCAGTCCATTGCTGCGTCATGCACCGCCGAAGACAAATTGGTCTTAATTTCTCCATCCGGTGAATACAAGTGGTTATTTAATTTTTACGTTGTTTGATCTATGCATTTTGGCCTTGCATGTACTGGTTTTCATAGTGGAAATATATGCTAGTAAATTTTCTTTCAACCTATAAGTAACCGCAACCTTCAATTTTCCCATACCATTTGATAAACTTGTAGATATTCTAAATTGTATTGAGTACAGTGTGCATTTAATTTCCTTTTTTGATCAAATGTCACTGTCTCATCTCCGTACCTAGCATAAACGTCCCTGTTGGTATATGAAATACACTTGTTTTCTGACCAAAAAAAAAAAAACTTTTCTTCTCGCAACTGATACTCGTTTATTTCACTTCTTTCAATTTATATTTTACTATGATGTTGTGTAGGATCAACTAAACTATCAAATGAGTACTCCTGAATATTGGTTCCTACAGAATTTCCGTTAACATGAAACTCCTGTATAGCATGTTTCCTTATTTGTGAGGACTCTGAGATGTTTGTCTTCTGTGGATTGTCCTGATTATCACAAGTTTCTAGTGGGCTTTCCTCTTGAATATCACAATCACCTGTATTGGGACTATCCACCTGAATATTACAAGTTCTCGTTGAACAGACACTTAATTTCACCAAGTTTTGATCTGACAAGTTGTCTTCTGTTCAAGATTTCTTGAATTCATCTTCCCATTAGTTAAGTACAATTTCATCCATCTGGGATTCTTGTAACTGATATGCACTATTCACTGTTAAATGACGAATCGACATCTATAACATATTCTGCTGTATCTTCTTCAGTAATCTGAAGCTGTTGATATGCTTCTTCA
>JAGDQP010034263.1:0-20209 GCA_022664845.1 Lepisma saccharinum | reverse complement strand
CTTAAAATACTACGTACTTTGTTGAGTAAGTTAAATGGTGACACTCGATCAGTGCGTTCTGATGTTTTGCTTTAAAAATGTTCGTTGCTTAAGCGGTGACTTTTTTAAAGTGAACAGTTCGTTTGTGCTAAAAATCGGCTTTCAGTGTATCGTACTCGTCCCATTATGGCAATTAAAAAACTTAAACACGTGAGGCTGATCTTAACAAACTTTAATGTATTTATTATTTATGCTCCTCTAATAATCCGACCTTCCTTGCGTTCCGACCATGCTCTTAGTCCCATAACTGACGGCGGATTAACGGGTTTCTACTGTATTTTCAAACCATATGAATTCGTTCAGAACGAGTTGTCTAGGCGATTTAGCATCTCCGGACATATCTCCCAAGGGGTTATGTCCACAAGGGAGATGTTATACACTACCAAGACTAGCTATGAGCGGACCATGGATTTAGATACGGGAGACGGATCGACTGGCCCAATACAATTACCCTGGGTGAACTTGATGCCGGTTTTCGATTAATCTTGTCTGGTGAATTGGGATTTACTTGCGTTTCATTGGATGGCTTATGCCTGGGTATGTGGAAGCAAAGAATGGATGAAGATCTAGCTAAGGAAGAGAGGAGGAAGATTGTAATAATTTAAATAATGTATTTTACGGATGCTCAGTTGTTTTTTTAATCAATTTCACCTTCCAGCTGATCATGGCTTGTGCTGGCTTCAATTTCGGGTCACTAGAAGTAGATCCATCTCCCGTAGCGAGATCCATGTGAGCGGACAAAACAGCCTTGATTGATGCAGTGAATCAGGGTTGCCAACCTATTTTCTTACAATTATATATTTCAAATTGCTACCATTACGTTAGACATGGCAGCTCGAAACTTGGCATATTTTTTTTTGACACAATCGAAATGTACTGTGAATTTTCCCACACCTACGCACTGCAGTTGTTAGTGGTGCCAACCTATTTTTATAAAAATGAATACCTACGTGTCTAAAATGCTATCAAGAGACTGCAAATGTTTGTAGAATTGCAGCTCTAACTTATATGTGTGTGTTTTTAAAGATTCTTTCATTATTCATTAATTTACATCAACAATAGTTTATTTCATACATATTATTAAAACTATAAGTTTATTTCACCTCAACAATAAAAGTCAGTTTCTAGGAGATACTTTTAGTATTCAAAGTCACATTTTCTTCTCGAATATAAATGTCCTGAATTTAGTAAAATATTTTCCTGGCCCCTCTGATGACCTGCCCCATGACAGATCACCATGAGAGGCCAGGGTATTCCACTAACAATTCAAGAAGTGTTCAATATATCGGCGCAGGAGATCGTGCGGCACAAAGCACCGACATTTACTCTTCGCTCCTACCAAAATCTGTCTTTGACATTTAATCTCCAACACTAGGTCGCTTACATTGCATTGGGGGCAACGGCGGGAAGGGAGTCGTCACCTTTGGAATAAAACCCGAGGAAATCTCAACGAAATTAGATTTCTTATCTCAATGTAATGAGACCTTAGGCGATGAGGGCCTACAGCATATCAATATACTGTAGTCTATTTCAGAAAAGACTTAAATGGTTTCTCAGTACATAATTATTTAAGATCTTGTACTGAATGGACTACAGTAGGAGGCGTCTACTAGGCCCGTCAAAACTCCAGTAGACGCCTACGAGAATAGGACTAACTGTGTGATTTTAACGTCTTCTACCTCTTTAGCCGACGTTAAGGAAATAAATTTCTCTCTCACTCTATGTTTTCCACTATGTGAAGTTAGCAACACGACTCCTCGTAAGTATATCTCTGTTACTTTATCATATTTCGCCATACTTTCCTGTAAATTTCTTGCACGTCCATTAACAACATCTTTCCTTTGCTGTTTCAAAGATTATTTAGTGCGTTGACTTGTACTTTCCTCTGACGTACACTTCCTACGGGCTGCTTTTCATCATCCAAGCGTGCGTTGCTTGTGATTTGGATGAGTAGCCAATTGAAACATGAGTTTTATTGCGTGTTCTACGTGTAGCATGTGTTTCAATTGACTACTCACCCAAATCGTAAGCAACACGCTTGCAAGAAAACCAGCCATACCACTTTAATGACGGTAGATGGATTTTACCAATCTTTCTTAGCATTAACATCATAGGACAGGAAACACATAGAGAAAATAGGATTTGATATCTATAATTATTTTGTCTATGACCTGTAGATTATTTCATGGATTAGCTCATTATTTAAATGTTTAATGCCATGGATCTAGGTCTAAATACGTGAGACGGATCTAGTTCTAACGACCCGAAATTAAAGCCAGTACGAGCCATGACTTCCTGGCAGGTGTAATTGATTAAAAAACAACTGAACATCACATTCCGTACAATACTATATTTAAAATATTTCAATCTTCCTGCTTGCTTCCACACACCCAGGCAAAGGCCAACTAATAAGACGCAAGTAAATTTCAATTCACCAGGCAAGATTAATCGAAAAACGGCATGTTGACCCAGCTTAATTGTATTGGACCAGTCAATCCTTCTCCTCGAGAGTAAGGGCTCATTTTCAATCCTGCTTGCGTTGCTTTCGATTAGAGTGAGTAGCCAATGGAAACATGTGGTATTTCGTGGTTTAGTTTTATTGCGTGTTGTAACACGTGTTTCAATTGGCTATATTCACCCAAATCGCAAGCAACGCAAGCGGGTTGGAAATGAGACCTAAGAGTTGATTTTCATGAAAGCTTGCGTTGCGTGCTTTGCTTGCGATTTAGGTGAGTAGCCAATTGAAGCACGTGCTTTATTACGTAATACGTAGAACACGCAATAAAACCAGTGTTTTAATTGGCTACTCACCCAAATCACAAGCAAAACACACAACGTAAGCTTTCATGAAAATCAGCCTTAATACGACGCACGAACTCTGTATACAAACCTTCCAAAGTGATGTTTGCAGCCAGCTATCGTAGCTACATGGCGAAGTCGTCGACTTATGGAGTAGTTGATTCTGGTTCGGAACTCGACCGGGTGAAGTTTTTCTTTCCAAAAACACTTTTTATGCTCAAATCTATTATTAAAATATTTCTAATGAAGAATTTGGTTAGGTTAGAAGGTGAGGTTCGGTTCTTTTTCGTTTATTTATACGTGATGCGACAGTTTTCTCTTTTACTTCGTGACAACGCTGATAGATGTCTCTGCAACGGGGTTTAAATATTCCATAGTGTAGACGGACGTCATTTAACTATGTGTAAATCCTTTGGTTGACTCGCCAGATATTCGCATAAGTTTCCATTTTCTGATTCGCCCACGCACTGATAAATACATAATCGAGAAAAGAAATTGCAATGAAGAAACTGATTACGGTAACTCCTGACAAAGATGTCAGATAACCTTAAATAAACCACAATTTGAAAAATAATGCCAGTACTGACGCTTCAACAGCAGAAATATCAACGGCTCATTATCACATCGCTACTTACCATCAGGGAATTCATTAGAAATTTTAGTTTTACGAGATATAAAGCTACAATTGGTTGTGTGAGTAAAGTTTTCAACGTTCCTGTATTTTTTTTTAAACGTTGATAATATTAAAGTTGAGACTGTATGCTTGTGAATATAGGGTGTATTGATATTGAATTGGGTGAGCTGAATTGGAACGAGGGTAACACCTTCCACAAGAAAGAGAGGTGAATTGGTAGTAAGATCCTAATCAAGTAACATGGCTAGGAATTGAGTCAACAGTATAAACAAACTCACACGGACCGGCCTTTTTACAGTACGCTTCCCGCGAGTTTTCTTTTTACAGTACAACTATGACTTAGGCAAGCTTAACATGTTCAAGAGACACCATCTAATTACAATCGATGCACCGTAGGATTGTTCTGACCAATCAGAAACCGAGGTTGAAATGCCCGTTCACAGTTGTACTGTTAAAAGCAAACATGCCAGCTGGAAGGTGAAATTGATTAAAAAAAGAACTGAACATCACGTTCCGTACAATATCTTATTTAAAATATTCCAATCTTCCTCCTCTCTTCCTTAGCTAGATCTTCATCCATTCTTTGCTTCCAAACACCCAGGTATATGTCAACCAATAAGACGCAAGTATATCCCAATTCAGCAGGCAAGATTAATCGAAAACCGGCGCCAAGTTGCGCCAGCTTAAATGTATTGGACCAGTTGATCCGTCTCCCGTATCTAAATCCATGTCCTTTTTTAAAATGCTTGTTATTGGCTCACATGCCAATAAATAGACACTGTGGGAAAATAGCATACCAGTTGCTACCTCTTAGTAGGATTAACTGGTTTGAATAATTTACATAATGATACATCCTAGGGTATCATCTTTCTAGTTGTTGAAGGAAGAAAATTCTACAATAATTACATTATTGATATAAATAACCAGAGGAAAATGAAAGTATAGTTCTTATCTTTCCTGCCATCAGTCTCGCCAAATTATTTTAAACTGCGTTTTAAAAAATATTGGAAGCACGCTATCAAAAATTGAGTAGTGCCAATTTCAGGGACGCTTACCCTATTTAATTCCTTATACTAGAAGACAAGAGTTTGGAATGACCTTGAGACTCAATGCCATGCATCTTTTTAAAACATTTTGTTTTCTTGGGATTTGGGGACATCTAAAGGAAAACAAACAATGTCTTTTCCTGTAATGTGATTCTTTTCTTGCTATGCAACCATCGTTAAGTCAGGCAGCCATAGATTACTATTAAGATAACAAAAAATAGACAGTAACAAATCAGAAACAAACAAACTGCCTTCACGATTACAGGATTTGTCTTTTGTCATTTTGCTAAATGTGGTTCTGTAATGAAAGCATTCCTTTATTTCATTTTCTTTTTATCTTTTGCATTTTGAACGGCACCCGCGACTTTTACGATCCTAGTCAGAAGAATAGAAGAGAAAGAAAACTGCACAAAGAAAGAAAGAATCAAAGAACGAAGGAAGAAAGGTATGAAAGAGGTGGAAACTTTGGACAGAAAATAAAGTTTTCTTGTCACGAAGTTAAAGCATGGCTCGAGATTAGAAGCGCTTTCGTTAATGATAACGCTGATAGGGCAATTTGTCATTCTGGTTGACGCGAGATGCGGGCCAGAAAGAAAGAGAGAAGAAAAAGGATATAGTATATATACAAATAAAACAATATATATATTGTAGCAATTCGTAGGCCTTTTTGTTAGCACGTGGATTAGTTTATAGGTTACGTTAAAGGAGATATATCTACTTGTGTATAAGAAATACGAATATTATTCCTTAATACAATATAGGTGCCTGAGATTGTGTTTGCATGAAAGTAAATTAAAACTCAATATTTCGTGGTTTCATTATATCTGAGGGCGACAACCATTCTATGTGTTTTATAGACTTACTGAGGCCCACGGTGGCTCAATGGTATAGTGCTCACCTCTGGCATTCGAGATTGTCGGTTCGATCCCTGATCGTGCCATATGGGCTTTGTGGTGACAAACACCGTGTCCGTGGTGTTTCTCGGAGCTTCTCCGTTTCTTCATTACCAATAATTTCATCATCATCCATCCGGCCTAAGCCCCGAATTTACCTAAAGGCCTTAAACATTAAATTCAAATTCAAAAGTGTAGTGTTAATTAAAACAATTTTGCTGAGACATGAAGTTATGTAATGACCGAGAAATGAAAAAAAGGACCGACATCTAAACGACGTGACAGAGACATCACGTAAGTGTTTCGCGACACATATTTTGTTCGAAGCGGAGCGACCAAGAAGTTTACTACGCACTGCGATCCACTTGGCTTCCATTCAACATTAACGTAGCATGGTCAGTGGGTCATGGAAATGGATACGTTGCACATTTGTTTTTCGTCTGTTTGTTTCCTGACTTGCTTTTTTTCTTTTTCAACTTATCTCTGGAACAAATTAAAGAGACATAATTTATCTATTTATAAACTGGATTTACAAAGTTTTCTTTTTTTTTTGGTGGGGGAGAAATTAAACTAATTATGTTGATCAAAGAGAAATGCGGAAAAGGCAATCGAAAACAAAAGTTTCAATAAAACGAATTATAGTTCTTTATACGTGAATTTATAATAAGTTTTATTTTATATTTCACTTATAATAAGCTAATTAATTAAAACATTTCTCTTTTAAACAAAAAATAAAGTTGTCTATTAATAATAAATTAAACCATATGAATTTATTAGATCCATATGAAATAATTGTCAAAAAGATTAAATTATTTCGGAATGAGCTCAGGATCTTTTAAGGAGATAGTTTCAAATTTGTTTTAAAAGTATCTTAAAAATATTCTTGAAGTTCCACATTTTAGAACTCTATTTAATAAATGTTTTAAAATTCATTATAATCCAATTGAAACAATTTTATAAATACTTAAAAAATAATTTAAAATTAATATAATAATTATTTTCTAAATACTTGTGATGTTATTTTAATACTTCTGTAAAATAACTTTAATATATTTTTCACATGTATTAAAAGAAAATCTATCATCAATATTTTCTTACTGCTAAAGTAACATGACGAAATTCTGCCGGAACCTAACATTTCATAAAAAGAAAAACACACAAAACAAATTTAAATTGTAGATCTTTTTCTCTTATCATATGAAATTTTATTGAAATTTCTTTTTAATTCCAAAGTTATGAGTGAACATACAGATCATGCGTCACTATGGGGATAGTGAACTGGTCGCATAATGAATGAAAGTTTTTTGTATTACAATCGTAATAATACTGACCTATCTACAATGTATAACTGCTTTTCGTATTGATATTCAATAAATAAAATTGATTTTTGAATTTCGGTATACGAGTGTAAAGTATCCAAACTGCAACATTGAAGCCTGATGATTATAAAACCCACTTCATTCTAGTGAAAGTCGGGTCACATATGTTGTAGGGGTAGACAAAGTAAATTATTAGGCAAAGTAAATGGAGATTAATTCACTTTTTACTCTCTTAATT
Source organism: Lepisma saccharinum (assembly GCA_022664845.1). Taxonomy (NCBI): domain Eukaryota; kingdom Metazoa; phylum Arthropoda; class Insecta; order Zygentoma; family Lepismatidae; genus Lepisma; species Lepisma saccharinum. The sequence goes on along the minus strand of JAGDQP010034263.1, from coordinate 13,241 downwards.
TTTGGAAATTTTGGGTATTTACTTTCCTATAATTTGAGTATGAACATTAGTAAACTTGACTTCCTTTTACTAGAGAATAAAATAACAAGACCAGCTTAAAATTTAGTTACATAATAAATAAGAATATAACATTTTGATGCCTATAAAATTTCATCTAAAACTCACGAGACTGGAATAATTAAAAACAACGTTGAAACTCATATACTTTCGAAGCTGTTGTAACTCCAGGAACTCAAATTATAAAACTCTTTCATGAGAACAAATTTGAATGCTGATTGCGGAGAAGTGTGTTTTACTACAACTACTTTGTATTATATAAAAGATTGTATGTTTTATGGAAAATGCAGTCCTCTAACTCACACAGATAAACTACACAGACATCTATTTGTTACTTCAAGAATTACATTTTTCAAAACCAGCTGCTACTTCCAACAACTTATTAATCCTATTTCAATTTGTATTAAATTCCGTATATGAGTAATTGGACTTAAAAAGAACAAAAAAGGAGAAAACAATGAAACATTCAGTCAATGATAATAATATCTACATTTAATCAATGCTTCATCACTGTTAAAAATCTGAAGAGTAGATTTGGCATAGCACTTTGGATTGAAATATGACCATTGAGTTGTACTTTAAGATACTGCACTGCTCGAGTATTATCTAAAACCAGACCAAAAGGAAGTACGTTTACGTTGTTTAAATAAAAGCGTAACATTTACGCTTGAATCTGAAATGGACCAAATTTTCAGTTCAAATTCAGTTTTCTATGCTTGTTATTGTTGTGCGGCCTATTTTTAATTATCTCTCAATTCTTGAGTTACGTATTTACTAGACTACGCACATAAATATTTTGCGTAACTGAAGAATTAAGACGTAAGTAAAAAAAAGAACGGGTTACATATTTAAACTGTAGAGATCTTTGTTATAGATTTTGATATTCACATCAATCATAGTCGAGTAAATTTGTGAGTCAATCCGGAACTAATTGCAAGAGAAATCTTTCTTGCGCCATTACGTTCCCTACACTTCTATAAACAATATAATAAAAATGTAGAAAAATATACGTAGGGAAACACCTTCAAAATGGCGGTTACTTTACCATTTGTTGCTACAGTATTTACGGAAAAACTTTGCCCCTCTTACTGGAATGAAAAATTTGAGAATATCTCGGTCTTTACTGTGGTATATTTATTTATTCATGCACAGAATATCAGTACCAGCAGCAGCAGAAGGAAAATAAAAGGAATGTATTGCTATGTGCATTTATATATATATATATATATATATATATATATATATTTAATTACGTATATGTATATTTGTAAAGTAGAATAAACTTATGCCTAGATGCACTCCTCTTCCTCCTCAGACTCTTCAGTGCACATTGAATTGATGCAGATGAGACCACAGCAGTCAGAACAGGCAGATGTACAGTTCATTTTGTTTTTTCTACATTTACACTTTTTAATATCGCATACTCCTTTACATGTACACCTTATTTTGGGTAGGAAGCGTTCTGGTGCAGGGGGGATGTCATTATTACTGGTTGCAGGTTGTTGTTTTGGCAAATCCATCCGAAGTCCTCAGGTTTAAAATTTTTGCTATTTCCCATCCAAGTTTGCACTTGATAGAAGACTCTTAATGAATGGTACCGCGCTGTTGATGAAGTTGGAGGTATAGAGTTTTCACGAGAACTGTGTTAGTACCAAGAACTGTATTCTCGTAGAAACGTCTGTATCGAAGTGAGTTCAAGTTTTCATTTTCTTTTCCGTTATATAAGCAGACAAGGGCTTTTTCTCCAGCTTTGATAATTTCTTCACTGTTTGATGACGACCTGCCGAACACTCTCGCCTGCTCCAAAAACAAGGGATTATCTCGTAACTTGGATAAGGCTTTTCCTTTTCCAATACCGAAAAGTCGAGAAGTACTGTCGCATCCACTAATCGCATGCACAAAAGGAAGGTAACGTGTCTTCACCTAAGTGCTAGTTTACCTTCCGTATGTCCCATATTTTAATTTTATTGGTACTGATACCAGTAGCTGTAAAGTACAGTGGTTTGTTTTCCATCTCATAATAATAGCACAGAAGTACCAAAAGATCTGTCTTCCCCAATCACAACAGTACTGCTTTTCCTTGAAAAATGAACAGCTGTTTTAACAATCATCAGATCCACATCACCATCTGCGTGTTCTGTTTTATGTGCGGTTAACAGACATAATGAAAATTTGAAAATGAAATTAGAAAAACGTCATTCCCACAGCGTTCGGTACAAAGTTCTTCATTAAATACTGTGGCAAGAAATAGTGAAACCGGCCGCCATATTGGATCCGCTATTTTAAAGGTGTTCTGTTGCAGCTGGTACAGATATTATGTACATGAATAAATAAATATATCACAGCAAAGACCGAGATATTCTCAATTTGTTCATTCCAGTAAGAGGGGCAAAGTTTTTCCGTAAATACTGTAGCAACAAATGGTGAAGCAGCCGCCATATTGGATCCGCCATTTTGAAGGTGTTCCCCTACGTTTATTTTTCTACATTTTTACTATATTGTTTATAGAAGTGTAAGGAACGTAATGGCGCAAGAAGGATTTCTGTTGCAATTAGTTCCGGGTTGGCCCCCATATTACCGTAGGCTTACCGGACTATCAAGCGATTTCAACAATGAAGAAAAACGAAAATAGAAAATCGGCATTGTTCGAACTCTTGAATTAGCCAACAACTTTCTTCTCTGAAAGTTAGAACTCTTTAAGCTTGAATTTGTAGAAGCAGCATTGAAAATTCGCACAACGATATAAATACACTAGACATATACAGATATAGTGCTGCCATCTTTTGTTGGAGATCGTTGCTTCATGATCATAACCAGTTTTCTTTGTAGAACCAGCGACAAAAGTTCTTTCTCTTTAGTAAAATTTATTTTACAAATTACTTTGGGATGTATGGACCGACCGTATTCTGTTTTCTGTGACTACAGAACATTTACGTTCTCTTGAATTGACTGAAAACTGTCCTCAAATTGATCCATCCATTCCCAAGTTAATCGCAAAATAAATTTTGCTAAAGGGGAAGAACTTTTTTTGCTGACTTTACAGCCACACTTTCCTAAGCTTTCTGTACCCAAAATAGCAGTATTAGTATAAAGCAGATTGCAGCATATTCCAGGATAACAATTTGACAAGTTAACCCCGTAACCTCAGAAGAGAGTACTGCCATGATATTTCTGTCATTGAATTCAACTTATCATTCACTAATAACGCGGTATATGTGCGTGAAGGACTTCTTTTGTTTCCAATATTGTTGTGGACGCACAGGAACAGACATAAACGCTTTATTTATAGGGGGTTTAAATTATTTTCATACGCAAGAGCCTGAGAAAATTAATGTAAATTTCGTGTAATAAAATATCCACTAGCTTCTGATATTAAAATTATGTCTATTTTCCCCCACATAAATATTTAATTGTCTTTATGTACTTTACTATTCAATAGACAGGGATTCCATTTCGGGAATGGTACTGACACACTCTCTTGTTAAGACTAACATTTTACAGGAGGAGCAGAAGTTCCAGCTATACATACAGTATGTATACAATCATCCAAACCAATATCTCTTTTCATGAATATGAACCAGTTTTAAACTTACTAGTAGTTGAAGCAAACATAAATTATGACCCCGTGGGGCTAGCAACGCGATTTAGAAAAAAAATACGGCATTAGGCACTTATGACATTTCAATTTTTCATTTTACTTATAAACTCATTATATATAAACTTGCTATCAGAATAATAGATTACTTTTTTCATTTCCAATAAATCTTTATACTAGGTTCTATTTTCTGCAACTTTATATAATCCAGAAAAAACTCAGCTGTCAGGATGGCTAATTCACGAACCAGGGTCTCCCGTTAAAGAGATAAGCAGTGAGCACGCTACCGCTGAAGCACTGTGTTTGATTGATTTTCTTTAATGTGTTTCTTCCTTTTCTTTTCAGAAAATTCCATTTTATTACATTTTTATTACGTACGAAAATCTCTTAATCCTTTCCTATACTATAAAATAATGTTATTTATGGTCTCAATACAACACGTCAGACTGTTAATTAATTATCAATGTTTTTAATGTAAATAGGAAGGAATGCGTAAAAGCAAGCTAATGATTTTACCGACAAAGTGTTTTGCACTTGAAAGTTAAAGTCATGTTGTCCCTTGGATCGATTCCCAAGTAATTTAGTTGGAAGGTATTCCAGACATGAGACCAGCATCGGAATTTTAATTGTTATATTATGGATTTTCTTCACCAGTTCTACTTCGTGTCCCTTCATACGAAAAAAATATTACCTGGCGAAAGTGTTTTCCACAAGAAATATCAAATTATTATTATTACTATTATTCAGTACAGTAAAAAAAATGCACTTTCCGTTGGTTTATTTCGTTGGTCAACCCTTATCGGTTAAGAAAAGTACGTTTAATTTTAAATCATATTTCAACAAAGATTTGATATTGTTGATAAGATGTTAGTTCAACGTGGATTCAACTTTGTTTTCCAACTATTTTATAGATTTCTTTTCATGGGATTCTTTTTAATTTAATGGAATAAAGTTTGTAATTAAAAGATAATTGAATGCCATTAACTATTATTTTGTGTCCTCTTTTGCATGTTGAAAACACGTTGAATTTCAATCTACGTTCCAACGAAAATTTGATTTCGATGATAGTATGTTAATGTGACGTGTTTTAACCATTATATTGAACTGTGTCTTACAACACGTCACATTAACATATTATCAACGAAATCAAAATTTGAACACTGCTTTAGAATTCAGCCACTGGGCAGCACTTGGTGCCGGCCCCAAGGCCGAAAAAATGAGGAGGGTTGACGTCAGGAAGGGCATCTGGTCTTAAAAGCTGTGTCAAAATCATGTATGATGGGTCATCTTAATGAAGCCTCGGAAAAATGCTATGGCGTACCCCGTAGGCGACGCACAGGGGGCTTCTGTGATAAATGAGCGAGGGCTACCGAATCGAGGACGGGCTTGGTTAAAGAAGCTAGTTCACGTGAGCCTTAGAGCAGTCTCACTAAATGTTGGGACGATGAGTGGAAGAGGAAGAGAAATTGCAGACCTGATGGAAAGAAGAAAGTTGGGGACCCTGTGCGTGCAAGAGACAAGATGGAAAGGAAATAAGACAAGAGAGCTAGGAGGCGGCTACAAGTTGCTGTATAGAGGAGAACATGGAAGGAACGGCGGAGGAATTGTTCTTTCAAGACATCTGAAAGATAGTGTACTAAGTATAAATAGAAGGAACGACAGAGTGATGAGTATCAGGATATACATGTGTGAAATGATCAATGTAGTGTGCGCGTATGCTGCGCAAGTCGGTTGCGAGGAAGAAGAAAAGATGGAATTCTGTCCATGAACTTCGCAGCGTACCCACAGCACAAAGAGTAATTGTGGGCGGCGACTTGAATGAACTTGTAGGCAGAAGCAGAGAAAGTATTGAGAGGATCCACGGTGGCTAGGGTGTGGGAGATAGGAACGAAGAATGAGAAAGAATAATAGACTTTTAAACGGCATTCGATCTGGCGATTTGCAATACATTTTTCCAGAAGAAAAAGGAACATATCTTAACTTACAAGAGTAGTGGAAAAGAAAGTCAAATCGATTTCATCTTGTGCCAAAGACAACATCTTAAGGAGATTAAGAACTGCAAGGTCATAAATGGTGAAAGTGTGGCACCACAACACAGAGTGGTGATTGTGTATTGGGAGTTTGCAGGTAGAAATAATAGGAGGCCGCGAAATGGAGAGCCCAACATTAGATAGTGGAGACTGAAAGAAGAGAAACTAAGAAAATTGTTCATGGCAGAGGTTATCGAAAGAATAAATCTGAAAGAAGAGGATGTGCAAAAATGGTGGGATGTGAACAGTAGGATCATGATAACGGCTGCAGAGAATACTTTGGGTAGAACTTCTGGAAAGAGTCTCCTACAGGAAAAGAGACGTGGTGGTGGAATGAGGAAGTGCAAGAAGCTATTAAAGTGAAGAAGAAAGCTGAAACAATATGGGATGCTTCAGGGACAGAAGAAGATAATTTTAGCTTCAAAGCGGCCAATAAGGAAGCAAAGAGGGCAGTGGCTGAGAGCAAAAGCGCAAGCCTGGGATGAACTGTATGACGAACTTGAAACACCAGGTGGAGTGAAGAAGCTATGCAGGCTAGCAAATACCAGAGACAAGGCATCAAAGGATATTCCCCATATTAGGCAAATTAAGAATGGCCAAGGATTAGTGCTTACCGATGAAGACAGGATTAAAGAGTGATGGGCCGAATATTTCGAAACGCTCCTAAATAAAGAAAATGCTAGAAAAGTTCTTAGCGACGGAACTCCAAATCCTGGACCAACGCCAAGAATAAGCCGAGAAGTAGTGAAAAGCAGTAAAGAAAATGAAGACCGGAAGAGCTACAGGTCCTGATTGTATACCAGTAGAAGCGTGGAAGAGTTTGGGACCAGAATGTATATATATTGTATAGGATCTGATGCAAAAAATCTATGAATAAGAAAAAATGCCGCCTCAGTGGAGAGAGAGTTTTATTGTACCAATTTTTAAGGAGAAGGTAGATATACAGGATTGTGAAAACTATAGAAGAATCAAGTTAATGTCACACACGATGAGGATTTGGGAGAAAATTATAGAAGGAAGATTACGAGAAGAAACATCAATAGAAGAACAATTTGGATTTATGCCAGGAAAAAGTACAACGGATGCAACTTTTATAGTAACACAAACTATGGAAAAGCATCAAGAAAAGCAAAAAAGGATTGCATATGGTCTTTATTGATTTGGAGAAGGCCTACGACAGAGTACCACGTCAGGAAGTATGGAGATGTTTGAGGGAGAAAAGAGTGCCAGAGAAATATATAAGGATAATCCAAGATATGTATACAAGAGTTGGAACTCAGGTAAGAAGTAGTGTGGGATTGACACGCCAAATCCCTGTTATGGTTGGATTACACCGGTTTTCAACCTTAAGCCCGTACCTCTTCAACGTAGTCATATACGTTATAACTCAGGATGTGAGAGATGAAGTTCCATGGTGTATGATGTTTGACGATGATATTGTACTTTGCAACTAATAGGGCAGAAATTGAAAGGAAAGCAGAGAGTTGGAGGAAGACTCTGGAAGATAGAGGCCTAAAGATTAGTAGAAAGAAAACTAAGTATCTTGAGTTTAACGGAGAAGGAAATGTTGAAGTGATGTTGGAAGAAGAACGATTAATAAAGTGAAAAGTTTTAAAAATTTAGTTTCAACTGTTACTGGGAATGGCGATTTGGACTCTGAAATAACACACAGAATGCAAGAGGGATGGCGAAATTGGAAGTAAGTGGCGTTGTCTGCGACCGCGGAATCACGGTGAAGAATAAAGGAATGATTTACAAAACAGTGGTTAGACCAGCAATGATGTACGGAGCAGAAACACGGCCAATAAAGAAATCACAAGAAAAGAGATTAGATATCACCGAAATGAGAATGCTACGCTGGATGTGTGGGATAACAAGAAAAGAGAGAGTGAGAAATGTGAGGGTAAGAGGTACAGCTAAAGTTGTAGAGATATCTAAGAAGATACAAGAAAGAAGACTCCAGTGGTATGGACATGTAATGAGGAGAACAAATGACTATGTAGTCAGAAGAGTAATAGCAATGCAAATGGAGGGCAAGAGAAGTAGAGGGAGGCCAAGGAGGAAATGGACGGATAGGGTTAAGAAGGATCTCAGGGAAAAAGATCTGTCAGGGGAAGAAGTTCAGGACAGGGCTTCGTGGAGAAGTCTCATCGGAAACGTCGACCCCACGTAGGTGGGAAAAGACTGAGAGAAAGAAGATTGAACTGTGCCTTAGATTATCTTTCTAAGTTAATTGCATAAAAATTGTGATAAAAGCGAATAGAATAAAATTAACTACATTTCTTATGTTCTCATTTGCATGTTGGAAACAGATTGAATTTTAAAATATATTTCAATGGACATTTAATTTCATTAATAGGACGTTAATGTGAAGTATTTTCGACTTTACGTTTTAACTGTGACATAGATTTAGCTTTATTTGCGTATTTTAAGGTGACATATTGCACTTATTGAGAAATACAAATTTAATAGTGCAGCGATGGTCAAGGTGGTAAAGCAGGAAAAATACACATAACAAAGAAAACTGGAAAGTCTTATTTATTCTTACATGATGGTAAAACTATAGGTCTGGATTTGTGGTGACCTCATTCAAGACTACCTTTTACGTCTTCGTAACATAAAGGTAATAGTGAAAGAGTAGTGATTCTAAAGGTGGATTCGTGGTTGAGTAGTCAATGTGTCGAGATACCAACGACAAGTACGAAACGTTCCAGCTTCGAATCCCACAGCAGACGGTTGGATAATTATCATGATGAAAGCCACGGACGAAATACAGCTAAATGTGTACACCAATAGACATCAACCATGCTCTACTTTGACCAATTGAACCAGTTTCTTCATCGCCCGCTTCTTAATTTCAACCTGTTTATTCTCAACCATTATTCAACGTCAAATAGACCGTTAAACAGGCGGACATTTAATTACATTTACAACGTTAAAATTACTTTTGGATACTAACATTTAATCCACGTAATTTCAACGTATGTGTTACTGGGGCAAAACATCGATTATGCGTTTTTCGATTAACCGATCATTAGATTTTCAGCCAGTTTTAAGATTTTATTTTATTAACCATGTGTTTTGAACTAATCAAGCTGTACCTGAAACGGCATAAACATTGATCCAATTTTTGGAACTAGATGACCCTTAATTTTCAAAAACTATTATCTTTAGAAGACTTAGGATTGACATGAAGAACAAAATTGTTAATGTCAAAGTGCAGAAAAATGACAAAATTTTCTTTCTAAAATAACCTAATAGGTGTGTAGACTTAAATAAAATGTTGTAAGGATTATCCACGTTTTTCGATTAACCATTCTTCCCCTTCCCTCCATTATAACGGATAATCGAAGTTTTACTGTACGGTACTTCTACATTTTGTTCACAATATGTCATGATAAACTCTTCCAGTAGCAGACATACGTGCTTTCAACGTTGATTTTAGGTTCATTTCGTTGATTAACTGTTATCGGTTGAAAAATACGTTTATTTTTAAATCATATTTTAACAGACGTCATTGCGTTGATAAGACGTTATTCAATATGTTATTCCAGATACAACGTGTATTCAATATGTTATTTTCAACTATGGTATAAATTTTGTTTAATGTGTTTCATACTAATGTTATGTCAAAAAATATAATTAAAAACTTGAATTGCACAAAATAATTTTGGTGTTCTCATGTGCACGTTGAAAACAGATTTAATTTTAAACAATATTTCAACGAAGTTAGAATTTCGTTGGTATGACGATAATATGATGTACTTTCAACTATTGTGCTTGGCGGAGTGCTGGTAGAAATGAAGAGTTTCCTGTGTGGTTTCTGTGTTGAGGTTTAGTGTCGATCTACTAGTGAAATGAACTCTTTCAAATACGCCAGAGCTAACATAGTAAAAATTGATTTTATTGCTATATCTACTCGCCCCTCCATTATAGTTATACAAGACCATATAGTAGACTAGGTACGTGTATTGAAGAGGATATATTAGCATTGAAATATTGTGCATATACTAAACAATCATACATTAAATTTAGGACAAAAGGAAAAGCAGAACAAATCGTGGAACATTGCAAGGGAGAAGTGTTTTTTTACGAAACTGGTAAATGAAGAGCGGTACATTTTACCAGTGGTGATTGACATTTCAGCTTATCAAGTTTATACTATTTACAGTGTACCTTATGAATTGCCAAATTAAGTTTTAGCAGACAGTCCCGCTTCCTTTGGCCATATCTCGAAGATCCGAAATTTGGCATTTAAGGACCTAAAATTAAATGTCTATAATGGAAAAGGACTGTTGTACTTTACGGAAGTGAAACACCCTCTTCTTCGTTACATTCGCATAGGCCCATTTTCCTTGCAAATTATCTCTAACGTTAATGAGGGACAACGGGAAATTAAAGAGGTTAGTAACCAACCGGGAAGGACAAAGAATAACGAAAAGTCATTTGAGTATAACTTCCATACCTTTCCCCATTTGAGTATAACTTCTATACCTTTCCCCATTTGATCCCCCAGCGAGAAACCAAGTGAAGAGAAAAACAAACTTGAAGGTATACAAGACCACGAAAAACCGCCCGTGCTTGTTAGTGTGGAAGACGAGCGCTCGTCCCAAGTTTCAGCGGGTAATTGTACGAATGAATCAAGGTCAGATCTAGGGAATCCGTAACATACCCACCCATCTTTTCATAAGAGCCGACAGGAATTGTACCGATTCACCGATAATAGAGTCCAAGTGTTTAAGTTAGAAAATTTAACAATTTTCCACTTTTATCCCCCTAGTGGTACCAATCAAAACTGTAAACGAGAACTTTATTTTGAAAAAATAGCGGGCCTCCTGCAGAGCTACCACAATGACATCATTGTTGTCATGGGCGACTTCAACGCGATATACAATCGCTCTGATACGACAGCCAAACAGAACTATAGCAAACATCTTAAACGATAATCGAATCCTTCCAATTACAAGAGATGTGGACCCATCTGAAACCATAAATGCCGTTATTTACTTATCTCCATCGTCAGTGCCGTATCAAATTGGACTATATTTTCGTCAGTAAAAATATGTTTTCTTCCTAAAAGGACATAAAAGCGATTAAAATACGAGTGTCCGACTATGTTTCTTTAGTTATGCATATGGAATGGTCCTTAGCGTTGCATTTGTGTAGGACGTTCTGGTGGAGTTTAAACGAGAATTTTTTGGAGGATGAAAACTTTAGTGCCTTAACGGCAGAAATTAATCAAGAGGTGTCTCGGTTTATGTGTCGCCCTGGGTGTGAACTGAAACCATGGTGTCGAAAAAAAATCCACATCGATACGAGTACAAAGAGTACATTGGCGAATATTATGCGGATAAAAAGAAACTGATTAATAATTATAACGAGTTGTTGCAAGCATATAATGACAGAGCGATGGAAGATATACAGTTGCTTCCAATTCCAAAAGTGCGGCCAATACAAGCGAAAATTAATTTATTGTATAAAGTTAAAACTATTGGTTTGCAAAAAAAGATCTACCCTATTGGTGAGATTTCTGAAAATAGTAACTTAGAAACGGTCCTTCAAGACCGAAAAAGGAACAAACAAAACTTTATAAATGTTTTTCAGATGTTCAAGATATTCAATATTTTGGTCCAGCTGTTTACCCTGTTATTGGTTGTTCTGCATATAGGAATTATTTCAGAGAAACTGACATCCACAGTATTGCGATATTATAGTCTCTTAAAATATCGCATTTAAACACTCTGAGTATAGAAGGCCTTGCGGGGATATGAATAGCGAAAAATAGAGATGTTCTTTTACCTGAATTACTGAGAGTTTATAACTCTTTCTAGGGAAGTCCCCCAGTGACTGGAGATTTCTTTACCATTATTGGCATGCTTTTACGTAAAAATGATCAGATTGTGTCCGTAGCTACTTGTTAGATGATTCAGCTTAAAAAATTTGACCCTAAACTTTTTTTTTTTGAAAATGGTATTATATATATAGACACTCTAAGATTCTCCCCTCAGTACTTTACCGAGTCAAAGTGGAGTACAGGGCGTGCCCCCTATTTATCAACAATTAATGCTTATTCGTGATACCATTTGTTCAGCTGATAATGGCCAACTCCCCCTTTCCACTTTTGAAAATTGACTTAAAAAAAAAATGAACACGACAGTGTGAGCCAAGGTACGTACAACAGAATAAGTGAGAAGGTATGTTCATCAGGCGCTTCCGAAGTTCAGAATCATGTTCTAACGGTTTTTGCTACAGTGACGTCACGGGCGGATAGCACATAGGGAACCTTTCAATAGGCGGAGGGAAAATAATTTATTATTGCCGTTTGAGTGCGAATTTTTTTATACAATAAAAACTGTTACAATCTGCAATATATAGGCTATAAAATAAAAAATATTTTGCTTCAATAGCTGCAGTAGTTTCAGAGCTGCAGCCCGTTATTTGATTTGAATCGTCAATTTTTCACCAGTTTACAATAAAAATAATTTTATAAAAATCTTTTGGATGTGAATTTTTTGATACAAAAATAACCACTTTCCCCACCCAAGATCAACATTTTCGACACCCAAGATCAACATTTTTGCTGTCAATTCTTCAGTTTCTTTGAACATTTTAAAATGATGGTGAAGGGTGTTTAGACCGGAAAAGAGCGAATATATTCCTCAAAATGTTAATTTTATTCTATTTCTTCTTTCTTTTGAGCTACTTTGTTATGTTCTTGAAGTTTATACTGATTTTTTTCTTAAGCTTATGTCAATTACAAGGTCTTTATAGCTGATCTATTAGAATAATACAGGGACACTGCGCGAACTGATAAACACCACGGACTTTGTTGATGGACCACAAAAGTTTTAAATTTTTTCCTTGACTGGTAAAGATATTTTTCTTTTAATGATATATTAAGAATGGGCGAAGGTTTATAAGGAATTGACCTTTCTTATCGTCTGAAGGCATTTTCAGGACTTAAGGTAAAAAAAAAAGCAAGGAAAAATTGATTTTCTTAAATTTATTTTTTCATCCCATTTCCCGAACTTTTCGTGAAGTTTATGCCAATGCTCTTTTTTCTTTATGATACTGACAACAAGGTCTCGCTGATTTCTCTGCTAGTATAACATGTACACAGTGAATCAAGAATGAAAACATGGAAATGTAAGAATACAAGTTTTTACATTCTTTTTTCATTAGTTCACAATGGTTCGTGGTGTCCTCAAATCTTGCAACGTTATGATGAAATTTGCACAGCGACGTAAGTCGGGCGACAATACAATATCCTATTGTTACATTCATATAGTTTTATATTTTTTTAAAGCATATTATAATATTTCTTTTTAATATGGACTTCTTTAGCCTAAAATAAATACTAACCTGCAACGATCTGTCGTTTGACGCTCTGTCGGTTGCAGAACGCTTTAGAATTTGGGACAGGAAACATTAGCTTGAGAAAAACTATACGAACACAGAAATAACTAAAAAAAATAAAGACATACTTTTCTTATACAATTCGTACTAAAAAGTAAAAATAATTTTGTTTATGAATGACTAAAAAGAAAAACATGGGGCGC
>JAGDQP010034262.1:0-20210 GCA_022664845.1 Lepisma saccharinum | reverse complement strand
ATAAGCTTTACATCAAGAAACCATAGTATTGCTAGTAGACTGTTGAATTCGTATCGGAAGGCTTTTATCCCGATCCCTGAAGGTAATAATCATTACTAAGTTGCTTCTTCAGTTATACCTGATTAATACTGGGATGATACATAGCGAATAAAGCCAGCATAAATTTATTTCGAAATACCTCTCATACTTATTCTCGTTAAAATATTCAACGTAAAATTGCTCCTTGGATGCATTTGGAGTGACTGAGGAAGAACAGTAGAAAAATATTGGCGGGTTGATTAGCCTGAAGGTATCGAGCCAGAAATCACGAGTGTGAAGGGAACACTCTTCCAAGAACTTCCACTGCTTAATTTGAAGTGCATATTAACTAACTAACTAACCCTATGGACTACAGAATTCACAAGTTCATCGCCGCAGTAGACGTTCGCCATTGGATTCTATTCTGGGCAACATAAAGCAAGTTTTCTTCCCGAACGTCTACTTCTCGAAAATCTCTTCTAATATTGTCTTTCGAACGACGTTTCCCAATCTTCCAACAAGGATAGAACCGCCTTTCGTCTTCGTTTTCTCCCATCCGAGCTACATGGACTATCCACCTTAGTCGTTGCGATTTCAATAGCTCTACAACATTTGGAGAATCGTATATTCCGTGGAGTTTATTATGCAGTCTCTTTCATTCTCCAGTCATCTCGTCCCGTCCTGCAATGTATATATTTCCCAAAACCTTATTTTCAAATACACTTAATTTATTATCATCTGCTAGGATCGTGCTCCAACTTAAAATCACTCGTATAGTATTACCGGCAGAGTAACCGTTCTAAATATTTTCAATTTCAATTTCCTTGATATTAATCGCGATGCCAGAACTTTTTGGACTTATTAGAAACTTGCGTTGTCCGATAAAAAGTGAATTTTTATTTCTTCCATGAACTCGTCTTTTCTTGGTACGTATGCGCTCAATTGTTTACTTTTTATGACTTAATCGTTAAATATTATGTTTTTATTTCCTTGCTTCCCTGTGTTTCATCTTGTCTTCATGTATTTTGTATTATGTATGTATGCAGAGTGGTCTTCTGATGTAGTAGGCTCTAGGTCCGATGACATCCAATCGAGAGCGAGCTTTGTTGAACGGCACTGTGACGTAAATTTAGGACATTGACTCCTCTCGTTCGTCTTAGTCACCTTGTACAGCCAAAAGGCTAATCAGAGATGACAAATTAACGAAGACTCTACCTTAAACGCTAAATATTGAGAAATAATCATGGGGGACTGGAACAGATTTATAGGTCTGGTTTCAAGAATCGATGAGGCAATTATTAACCACCCGATGACGATCCACAGATTCCACATCGATCCGGGTAGGATCATATTGCTGCAATTTAGATAGCCACGAAACAGAGATAGAGTAAACCCACCATTCGAGAATTTGCTCATATTAGTAACATGCTAGTAAACAGAACGATGTTTTGTGGTTACCTAGTACACTAGCAGTTAAAACTGTGATGTACGAGTTATTGAAAGAACATAAATGTTTAAACACAATTGAAGATGTTTTAATACAAACTTGCAGAGTAGAACCAAATATATATGTACATTCATTTAGCAATCGTTAATTGATTTTACGCCAGCGTGTGGGTTTTGTGACCCAGAAAAAAATAGTTGCAGTAATAATGAAACAATGAAATATGTGAATCTTTCGTTTTTAAGTTCAAATTTGAGCTAGATATCACTTAAAGAAACATAGCATGTTTATAGCTTATGGACTATTATTATGCCAGTATTATTTTCATATGCATACTCACGTGTCCTGGTCCTTGTTCAGGCACTTTCAGAGCCGATTCCAGTTTATAGTCTTGAGGAAAGTAAGGTGGGGGTGAGAGGATGGAAAACGAATGTTGCTCCCATGATGAAAAATCCAGAGGATGACGTCCCACTTCCATCCTGACAAAGTGAGGAAGAAAACAATACTGCCACCAAAAGTGTTGCGAACACTAGCGCTGCCATTGCCTAACCAAACAGTGATGTTTTTGAACAGCATTCAACAAATTTTCACTTTACTATAGAGATTGGGTATATAGCTTACTATATGACGGCATCAGCTGAGTTGACGCAAACCAAGAAATTCACAGACGCTTGAAGTGAAACAAATTTTAACAAAGTTTATCACAAATTAAACATTCATCAGTTACAGGTCTATGCAGTTTAAATAATACTTTACTGTCACAATTTAAGACAGGTTTCAGCGACGTGATATGTGAACTTAGCAACAGTATGTATTGCTCCGCCGCAGAATCGTACGTTTGCCTGTGTTAGCAGAAGTAACGGCATTGGGTGTTGAGTTTTTCGAACTCATAAAATAAACTTTGATGAGTAACAACTTGCGGGAAACAGTTTGTAGACAACTTCAGTAAACAATCCAATTCACGGAAACAGTTTATAAGATACTTTGACGAGCAAAGACTTGGACAACAAACGATCCGCGAATGTTGTGCTATTGTTGGTACGAGAGAGATGAAGTTCGCACCTCGAAAGACGAATTCGGTCTAGATTTCCACGCGACCGTCAGTAGTATAAAATGCTATGTCACCCATAAGGCATTGCGTGAAAAATCCGGGATTGTCACGTAATAATTCTTCAAGCTTATAGACATAAGGATATTATAATACAGAATCGATCTCATTAACATTCATAGGGTACAAAGAGCTTTTACACGTCATAGAGTATAGTCGAACACATAACAAAATAAGGATATTGGAGGGCTCTCTTCGTTAAATAGAAAAAAATCCAAGAAAGGCAAATAGATTTTTAAGAAATCTATAGACGCCATTACAAATTAAGTGGGAAAATACTTATAAGACTTCATACAGAAACTTAAAATATTATTTTCATTATAAGAAAATATTAATTACCAAGGATAAAAATGATTAAAGATACATTACTCTCCATATCAACAGTTTATTTTCCTCGGATATAGAATTATGTTTGAATATTTTGAACGTGAATTAATGCTAGAATGTAAAATACATGGTTATATGAGGCAAAATGTATGCAAATAAATAATTATAACTGCTGAGAATGTCCAATAGTGACACCTTACTTCTAACACAAAAACGATTCAGTGATATATAGAAAAAAAAATTGAAATTGTTTTCGAACGTCAGTGTTAAATATATCTCTAAGGACGGAGCTATTTGTAGCCTTGAAATGCTGAGTAGAGAAAAGAAAAGTACCAAATATTTTCATCTCTCTACATGTTTTATATTATGTTCATACTTGAAAAAGATCATTAAATAATTTCAGAAATAATTTTCACGGCCTTGGAGTCGCATTCGGGAAATTCTGGGTTCAATGCCATCAACTACACAGAACCAAATACGCAGCACCTTTTGATCCCACCAAATACACAGCATTGTCTACTTTATAAAGGGATTTGGTTTTGCGTTCGATGTTGATGCGTATCCGGGGTTAACCCATAATTATCTGCTTTTTTATTATCCAAATATATTTTCTCGTCCCCATGTCGAGAAAGCAAAACCTTGCACACCGTTCTCGCTTTTCCACCTGTCTTTCGTTCAACTGGTATGGCACCTATTTTCCTGCCTTCTAAATCTATTCCATGGCACGCAGACGATCTCAAATGTTTCGGCGACCAACAATCAAACTCTTTGTCATTGTTATTGAGCTTGAGTATTGTCTTTTTCCTACAACGCTAGCAATTCGGCATCTTCAATTGTCTTGCTTGACCTAGGTATTATTTGTATTCCAAGTCGAAATCACCACTTTAAAATCGTCTAGAAAAACGCACACAAACATCTTGCACAGGGACATTGTCGCCGTATGTTTTCACAAGTATACCACGGCTTTCAGTAGCGTTTTTCTTTTGATTGCACAAGAAATTCAGTACGTTCCTCAAATGCTCTTTTGTTTGCTCGAAACTCACTCTGTTTTTGTCAATATGGCGAGAGAAAAATATTACGCGAACATTTAAACATGTTTAAACATCAATGGTGATTCGAAAGGTACTGTCATAGCAACAAAATTACTTATCAGATGAGACTGTGAACCAACCCTTGTTCCAGCGCTATCTCTTAAATTTTAAGAATTATTAATCGACATACCTGGTAAATTTAAAACTGTTTTGGAATTAGTATCCGAAGAAACTTCGTCCATTTTCGTAACATTGCTGATGGGTAAAAATTCCCTTCGCACTCTTTCATCAACTGACCAACTTATGTATTAATGATTTTCACTGAAAACACTCCGGCAACAACCAATATTCTGAAGAAAGATAGAGTTTAAACTTTATCTACAGGAATAAAGATTTTCTTACCAGTATGACCTTCATTACATACTTCAATAAGTTTGGCCTCTCTTCGTAACTGTGGAAAATAGCTATATCAACTATATTTTCTATTATTTGAAGAAATAACACGTGTCTCATGGACTGTACTACATTTCAGTTTGTTGGCCAAATCAAGTGCACGAACGAGATTGTTATTTGCAGGTCCAAAAGAACCGCGTGCTCAAATCTAATGATGAAAAACCTCAGCGAGGAAAGAGTGTACCACAAGCATCACATTTGCTGCCCTTGATGAAATTTAGGTCGTCACTTTGTTCTTCTACTTCTTGAACTTAATCTTCTTCTGGAGATGTTTCACAGTAACAGGGAAATATTTATATTTGCTCGTCAGTAAGATATGTTTGGTTTATGGTGCTCTAGTAGCAATTCTCATAACTACACGCACAGTAACAACACGCTGTGTATTTAACTGCACGAACCAGTGCTGCAAACACCTATTGTCAAACATAGCCCAGAGCAAGTGAATTAAAATCAGTACGCTGAGTGCCAAGTGATGTTCAAACTGTACCTCAACATAAAACTATTAAGGAACAAATACTTCCTAGCGTGATTGTATTGTTCTTTCTCAGTTATTTAAAATCAGCTATAAATTTAACGTCCGCGTGGAGAGTATCAGCAAATTGTAAGTGATGAAGACCCTCTTTATTGGATATATAGGCTTCTGAACTAAATAAAACGCAAAGTTTAATAAGCTTAACCAAAAACCATAACTAGCTGTTAGAATAACAATAGTACATTTGGATGTTAAATTACTTAAGACAGAGTGAAATTCGAATATGTATGATTTTACTTAGAAGAACTATAGATGATCATTTGAGTCTCCACCTAAGGAAAGAGCAAGTGATAAGTGTGAATTATAACAGAGACAAGGCAATTAGGAATTACCAAAGGAACTAAGCAACTGGAAATTCGAGTAATTTAATGTAACTTTCGGGCAACAAGATCAACCTTAATCTGATAGTATACGCTGCATACTAACAAGAGTACAGCTCAAGCTATAAAAATGTCACCGAAATAACCATAACATTACCAAGGATGCGAAAATTTTCCAGTATTTCTTTTGTTAGAATTTTGAATAATAAAGCAAGTCATTCCATATTCTTAATTCCCACATTTCTCTCTAACACAACTGAGTAAATAGATGTATGTTTGATTTTAAGTTTTAATACACAGCATTTAGAATTTACGATTTTGAAGGTGCGTGGGTTTTGCTCACACTTAGATTTCTATGACATATTGTTTGAAGTGTCAATTTATGTCTTTAAAGTGTATATGAAGGATAAGCATGACAAACATGTTATTTTACCAGAATGTTGTTGAGAAAACCTGAAAGCTTTGCACGACAAATGAAGTATATGAAGAAAACCATAATGAACTTCAGAGGAGCGACGATATCTTACGATTTTTCTTGCATTAAGCGCAGGTTTGTGATGCTCTAGAACTAATACAATGGTATTTGAATTAATTGGAAAAAATTGTGCACTACTGGTAATGGCCATTGCAATAAATAGATGGGCGATTCTAAAGCTAAGTTACGTAGGATACCAGACTTTGTTCACCCGTGAAGTTGACCTTATTTCTACAACGAATTTATTGTATGAAAACGAAGTTCAAGCACCAAGTGAAACAGCAATTTCAGTACACTTTTGCTTCATTGCTTTCAAACCTTGAAATTTATCCAGAACCATGTTGATTGTGTTTTCGAAACTTCCTAACCAATACGTTAACGGTGTTTTCAATTATAAAAGTTGAGTGTAACACAATATAGACGAGTCAAATGTAATTGAAAGTGCACAAATCAAATTCTGCATTGAAATAGGCATTGGTTTATTTTCTTTGAATTCCATTTATCTTATTGTGTTAATATCAGTCGATTCACGAATGTAATGAACCATTATCTCGTCACTTTTGTATAATTAACCAGCTTCGAAACATAAAGGCAAAGCAAAATAAATAAAACGCCTACGCAAAAACCAGAATTATGTCTCTACCTATATCATGCCTTGCGCGTCCAACATTATCCTTAAAGTAATGTTTCGAAACTAAATATGTTTTACGATATATAAAGAAGAAAGCAAATATATCCCCTTTGGATTTTTTTCGAAACTATCGACTCAACAATCCACTGATTGTTAGTTATTGAAGACGTAGAAGCACTTTGGTCGTCAAATACACCTCGGAAACCTGTTGCACTTCCAAATGATATTTCTGCGTTCACATTATTTACCATTGATTTTGTTCTAGAGTACATTTTCCGCTTTGTTAGGAATTCTAGTAAAACTGTATGATACCCTGTGTTTATTACTAAAGAAGCGACAACTGACATAATGAAAAGGGCCTTTCCTGAAAGTTGCAAAGGTTGAAAAGGTATTGAAATACCCAAAATATTCGAAAGAAGTTCAATAAAGAAATAACCAAGAGCATGAGAAATGTTATGTAATCTGAAATTTTACATAACACGATTTTCTCAGAAATTTAATCATAAAATCGCAGCTTTTGAATGCAAAACCTACGCCTCCTGTTTATCTATATCTAGGGTGTCTAGCATTTGAATTCAATTACAAGAATCTAATGGTTCAACCGTTCGCTACAAAAGCATTCTCGTTCATATTAATAGTGTTATGCTGTTAAGTGTTACATAGTAGCACCTTTTAGATCTATGGTTGAATACGAATAACATGAAAACTCAGGAAAAACATACCCACCACTGAATGGGAAATAAAGCAGCAGCCAAGCAACTACAGCAACCAAGAAGACCAACAGTGGCTGTGCACAGACTTTGGATGTTCGAAAATTCCAGCGATTGTTTATTAAATTCATGTCTGCTGATGTTGAACTGTCAGATACACATCGTACTGGATGTCCCATGGAGTTGCACAATCACCTGTTGCGTCAAGCTATTGAGGCAGACCCCATTTTATTATCGACGAGTTGGCACATCAACCCCACACATCAAAATCTACAGTGCACGAATATATCATTCAAATTGGGTAGGTCCAGAGAGAAGGTGTTTGGGTCACACATCAAAATAAAAGTTGATAAATTCTAATGCATACAATATTTTATTAAAAAACAAAATAAAAAGGCTGATGCTTACTAGACAGCTTACTACACATTATTATTCAGCTTACTTGCTTAAATGTATTAGGACCAGCTCTATAAATGAATAAACATATGCTGAACGTATTTAGAACACAACCTCTTCAATTGTAGTTCAACTCTTTTACCATTATATGTGTCAGTTTACGGTAGAAATAAAGTTAACAAAAATGTAAAATGAAGGAAAATATTAGGGATGTATATTTATTCCATGTTTCTTCCGATGTTCTCATTTTATATGCAAATATATTTTATTTCACTAAAATATACTCAATATTGTAGTAAATAATATTTAGGTTACCCTATTATAAAACCTAAAAATGCTGACTCCGTATTTGACTTTATAAAGAAGTTCGTTAATTACCTTCTTCGAATTCACCCCAACACACATTAAATGTTTCTCTGTATAAATTTGTCTCTCATTCGTTGCGCCACAACAGAAACGTATGTGTCTGGGCATCAAATCATATACATTCGCTCAGAACAGAAAGACCTTCAGTCAACTCCTGTTTACTACTAGGCCACTAACATCTGAAACGAACCTCATGCAGTTTTCTGTAGTTTCCGGCTCACACATTCTTTTGTTAATATTCTCATCCTCCTTGATTTTCTTATTTCTTTCTCTCACTGAGACCACTCAAGTACGTAAGCAATACAGGCGGAGGGGTTGAAGAATTTGCAATCTGCTTTCAAAAAGTTTCAAAGCTGCAGACATTGTTTCGTGCTGTTTGACAATATATGGATAACCGCAAGTGGTAGGGAACTTGGCTGCTGGATCCAGGGCTTTTAATACATGACCTGCACTACATATTCAACATCTCAACGCTCACGCCCCAGGTAAAATATACCACATTGTTGTCCCGATGTATTGGTTTCGATCTCTTTAAACCGTCAGAATGTAATTTTGATTGAATACTATAAATTGAATTGAATTGAATTGAAATGAATGAACCTTTATTATAGGGCGAAGATCAGCTTACGTTGGTCTTCCACTTAACCCAAATACAAGGAAAAAAATGGAGCACAATAAAATACATATAGTATACAATTCAAAAATATAGTATACACCGAGAAAAAAATATTACGTACTGTAGAGACAAATAGTGAAAGTACATTATAGAAATATATAAATACACATGTACTCGATATTACACAAATTTGAAAATTGAAAAAAAAAACATAAAACGCCTAGTACAAAAATATTTAACAAAATAGCTATATATAGAAAACAAAATTATAGAATGCATCGAGAAAAATGTATTACGTAGTAAACAGACAAAGTAGTGAAAAGACATAATAGAATTAAATAGTCAATTATACGAGCTTAAAAATGAAACAGAAAACACATATTCACAACAGAATTATATAATTCCACTCAATATTACCCAAACTTGAAAATAATACTAATAAACAAAAAAGGCTGCAACATATTATACATGTCCTTTTACTGTCATACAAAATATGCTTGCATTATACAACCACAAAGATCATAAAAAACAACATATAATTATACTCTATACACTGAGAGAAATTTCCTGCTAAATTTAATCGTAAACTACAACTAATTTATGGACAGCTGGACGAAAGTAGAATTTAACATTTCGCTTCATGTTAAGTTTGTAATGGTTGTTCTAGAGTACAGTACGAAACCAAATAATGACGTCATGTATTCATTATGTAATGTTTTTTTTTCTCATTAATCTTTATGGAAATAACACAAACACAGTGTTATATTGTGATTATGACACACAATGATCCCAGTACAGTAATGATGATTTAGCAGTACGTAATGTTGAATTATCCGTATGCAGGAAAATTTACATTTCCCCCTAGCAGTATCTAATGTTATATTATCCCTATACCATGTGCTTTTACCATTGCGAGCATGGGAATTTTACAGTACGTAATGCTATATTAAGCCTATGTAATAAAACGTAGAAACGTGTTGACCGTCAAGAAACGTTAACGAAAAGTTTTAAACTGTCTATAGTTTTGGCAAGTCTGGTAAAAGCAGCAGTTTCAAAATGAGTAAAAAGGATACTGTCAGTGATTCTCCCAGCCACCGTTTCCTGTAGAGGCATGTCACCTCCAAATCCTCGAGAGTACCCATCCGACATTGAAATTTTTACGGTGAAAAATCGATATAAATCATGCAACACTACAATTAAACTCTCCCAATTTTGACTTTACATCCCTCCGAAAGTGAAAATCTGGCGAAATCCCTGCATACTGCCGAGAACAGATAACAGTTCATACGAAAAAAAAATAATAAAATGATCATGGACAACTACTTGCTATTGAAACGAATATTGCTACATTGAAAGATTTATGGTTTTACAAGACTTGTCAATACTATATATAGACAGTTTAAAATTTTTCGTTAAGAGTTATAAATTGATAGTTAAAACGTTTCTACTTACTAAGAAAACTGGTAGATACTCTTCAAATTTCCGCACGGTTAATATACTAACTGTTTCGTCATAAATATTGTGATTTAATAAAGGATTTTCGTGTTTGTTTTAATGAGAACTCTCGTTTGAAGCAGCAGTTGCTTGCCACAACTGACAAGACAACGGCATAAACGAAGCGAATGCCACCATTGTTGAACGATGAAGCCAGAGCTCGCGTATAAAGACAACGTAACAGCTTGTATAGAAAATGCCACTAAGCATGTTATGATGTCCTTACACCTTCGAAACAGACATTATAGTAATGATATTTTAACATTACATTTTCTCCTGAGAAATGTAAAAATATGCATGCATAATGCTCATTTATCACTAATGCTTTCATGTTTTTAAGAACCCGTATTCAAAGTAGTTTTTCTCGGTCTTCGGATAATTTGCCAGCTTGTAATGTTAATTCAGCTAGTTCCATAATTGGGAATGACGTCTTCATATTTTCTTCCATTACGGTACTCGTCAAAGTACATTACGGATATAAAAGAATCCACTCTCAACGCTAATTCACATGTATTCCTGTTAAATCACTTTTCACACGAAGCGAAATGTTGTTTTCTATAAACGATTCAGGAGATCATACAATTACCCCGTAGTTTACATCCAGAATATGGTTAAATACAACATTCTTCATGATTTTTCGGTTTTTATATGCTATTCCTACTAAAAAATCTTGTCTGTTTTTTCTCAGTGTATTTCATCAAATAAAAAGTAGGAACATCAAGAATTAGAGAAGCTTCGAGACATTTAAAATAGAGTCATAATTACAGGTTTTTATTCTTTTTCGTCTTTAGCAAATACACCGTTAAATATGATTTAAATATATTACGTTGATCTATTTGCTTCGGCAAGAAGTTCCACGCTCTGGCAGCAGAAACAGAGAAAGCACCAGCAGTCTTGGATAAACGGTAACGGGGAACATTTAACGAATTAGAATTTCTGGTCGAATAAGAATGGTAACATGGTCGATTAATTAGTTTTTGAAATAGATAGTCCAGTGTCTTGTTCTTTATTATTTTATGAAGCAGAGTCGTAAGTAATGTCTTCTGGACATGTTTAACAGATTCGCATTGTTTAGATGGTACAATACATGCTCCGATTTATTAAACCCATAAACAAACAAAATAGCGGCATTCTGCACATTTTGAATCGCGCTCACATTATTGACTGATAAGTGTGGACCGTAAACTGCATAGCAATAATCGCAGTATGAAAGCAGAAGAGTTAGCACAAGATGTAGTTTAGTGTTCTCATTGAAGTAATGTCTTAGTTGATACAAATATATAATTATGTACAAACCTTTTGTACAGATTTAGGTTCTGTGAGCATTCCAATTGAGTGTGTCATCGATAATGAGTCCAAGTTTGGCACTCAGATTATCTTTAGTGCTAATTACTGTGTAGTTACACGCACTAGAATTAATTATTAAGCCGTTCTGTTTGCACCGTTTGTCAATCGCTTGAAAAGGCGTAACTTAAAAGATTAACTTTACTATTAATCAGATTTGGACAGCCTCAAAATCAAGAATGTCGTCAGCATCAAAACGGAAATTTTAATGTTTTATAACTGTCACAATATCAGCTAGATACAAGGAAAATAGTAACTTACCAAGTGTGGAGCTTTGAAGTGCCCCAGCTTCGACTGTTGCCGTTGAAGATATCTTAGTATCCACCATTTTATAACACATCTGTTCTTGTCTGTTGGATGGGTAAGATTTAAACCATTTAAGAGAGAATCGGTGAAGTTATATTTCATCTTATCTATTAAGATATCATGTTGCACCAAATTGAATACTTTTATTATGTGAAGTAGTGTTAAAATTACAATATGTGGATTACTAAAGGAGCATACAATACAATAAAATACTCTTATACACACATATACAACATGGCTATATGCATAATATACAGTCAATTACACTTAAGTGTATACAAGATATTTATTCAATGACAAATTAATTTTTGTGTTGCGTAAGGTTTACGGCTATTTTTAGTTATAGTAACTATTTTAGGATACAATAAGAAAAATGTTTCTCAATACTAGAATTCAATTTAATATCATGGGTACGTCTAGAGTATTTATACCCAGAAATTAGGGCACAACTGTAATCTATTTTTATCAAGGTATTGGCATAATTTACTGTATTTTTAATATTATCTACATTGGCCAATACCACATCGTCCTTACCTACGCACACGATATTTTATTTGGACATAAATAAAATATTGGTGTAATTTTCAAAAAATCAACACATTGGTATGCATAAATACTTACACAGATTGTACTATTGGATCCAATAAACCCACAGTAAAAACATACGGTAGCTCAAACAATAACAATCCAACTTCGCTTTGTTTCCGTTCATTTATGAAATACAAAGAAGTTATCTTTTTTTGTCTATATGTATTCAGTACAGAACCAACTAATTTATTACCAGTTTTGCTTTAAACCACGAAATACTGCTCATCATCTAAATGTACTACACATAGATTTAATACAAATAATTCTGGCCAAGTTTGACGGCTGTACGGAGATCGAACGATCTCATTGAATACTTATATCATCACAAAGAGTGTAGAAATGGTATTCAATAGATCAAGGACAGAGTAATCAGCACTGCAGAAATTGTGGTTTCCCAAATGAGCCAGTTCAATGTGCGTAACAAATTATGCTACACAAAATACAGCTTATCTTGCTAATTACTGCAACTGATTCTACGTAGAATATAATAGAACCAATATATTATATTTATACATCTATATATATGCAGTAAACTATCCATGAAAAACACAAAGGAGCAAAGTGTAATGCGTCATTCCAACACTCACCAAATATAATGTTGTCAGTTAAAAATACAGACTTGTTACATTCAAAATATATCACAGTAGGGAAAGATAAAAGTTCTCTCCTTGTAAGTTCTCACTGCATGCATTGGCTATTTTAGAACAAGAATGAGACAATGCAGCTTCGTAACACAACTTCGGAAATTAACAAATAAATTACATCCATGTGTATTCTTGTTCACTCTAACACAACACTGGCATTCACATGACTGGTGTTCCGAGCTGTAAATATAAATATAATCAACAATATTACTTGGCATGTAGAACGATACTTCTTATTACCAATTGTTCTCTGGACATTCTCACACCTGTTTATAATATTTTAGCCCTCTAAAGTCAATAAAACTTGGAACATTCGCCCCAAGATTTTGGCCGAAATATTCTTTAAAATTCTAATCTTGCTATCTGCTCTACGATAAGAAATACAGAGCGTGCGGTTGACAACTATCGATCTCCGGAGAAATGATAGGTAGTACGTGCATTGTACACAACGTAAGCAGCGTAACTCGACTAAATCTTCCCGCAGGAACATCCCTTGAAATCCAATACGCATATTTCTAGGGAAGAATGAAATCGACACAATAAACCTGCCTCTTTTTAATATGAGGGACTAACATTCTTACATGGTATAAATACATATGTGTATTATTAAACATTCATACACATTAGAATATGTATATTTAACTCTGATATAACCTATAAACTTAGAAACAGAAACAGAAATCACCGGCTCCTCCAGTAACACCCATTGAGTGAGCTACGACCCAGAATACAGTGACTCTCCAATATATTATTAGTGTTACACAGCGTGTACTGCATTAGTTTCTATCTACGCAAAGTGCTCTTGTAAAAAAAATAAGAACATCAATTCTTTGTCAGACACAATATCAGAAGGTTCCTCATCTCACCACATAATAGAGTGCCGGGGCCTTAAACGAACAAGGATATAATGTCGAAGTGTGAGAAACATCATATATACACAGAGAATCGTTCATGCTGTAGGGGTAAAGTGGACCGCAAAACCAACCGGAAACTAGAAGATCTGGTACTGTCCCGGTCGCGGAGGTATAAATTTGAATGTATTAATATCAACATTAACTATACACACTGTAACAACATTTATTATTTTACACTGTCCTATTGAAGCAGATTCCTTAGCCAATTCTTCCACCTTCACCGCCGCCTGGACCCCATAACCAGTAATAAGGAGCTAGGAGGGTATCGAGACGTGAGGAAAATTATATGTTCACTGAGCATTGGCCATGCAAAATGAATAGTTTTGGGAAGCAGACTCATCCCACAACTAGGAATTCCCAATTCACTTCCAAGTCACTGCTGTATTTTTTTCTGTATGTGTTATAACATTGACGATGGACAGAGTCTTCTCTTTAAAAATGTTTTTAAATCAATTCTTTTTCACTGCATCATTTCAGACGATTCCTCAACTCAAATCTGTGCCTCATAACTAGCAATAAGGAGGGAGAAGAGTACTGTGGAGCGAGAAACGTTCTACATACTGTAGGGTCAGATTTGGTGTCTAATCTTGTTCAACGCATAGAAGTAGTTCAAAGAAATGGCATTTTTCTTTCCTTAATTGTATTGCGAATATCCTTTTCGTTCTCTAAACAAACTACAGCAAAGGAATAAGAAAATGAGGGTAACATTGAAAGAAAACTAGAAGATTTGCTTCTATATCCTCATTTATGAAGTGCCAGTTTCATTATCATCTATAATACGGCTTCAAGCAAATTTGCAATTGATCTGGATTGGTTCAGATAGACCAAACAGATCTCTCGTTAGGTGATTGAAAAGTTTTAATTGTTTCCATGATGTTTTGAAACATCTATTTCCAATCTTAAAACAAACGTATTTTCAAAGCGAATCCAAGAATTGCGTTTGTAGCATGGATGCTTTGTGTGAATGAATCTGTTTTAAAAGTGCTTACGATCGAACAAAGTGTTACGGAAAATGGAAGAAAAATATGCTGATCTGTTAAATTTGTACGCAAGGGATTGTATCATTAGCTGTATTACTGAATTTATAATAAATGATTAGGTCCATGAAACTAAATCAGATTCATTAATATTGAGATTTTAGTGTTTAATTATATTTTTGGCTTTTTACAATTGTTTATCTTCCAGCTATTTATTAGTTATATGATTCTAAAATATAATTATACTTAGTTTTTAAACTAGATTCTTCCATTTTTACTGCCCAGGGGACACCACAATTATAATCATATGCCTGATACAGTGTGCGAATTAGCGGGGAGATGCATAGGATTCCTCCCTGTCAAATACATTTCCCAACCTGATAAATTTATTTTTAATCGCTGTAAGTAGTATATTTTCCCCTAGAGGATATTTCGATCAAGATTAGATAGAAAATCGCAACATTTTTATTTGGAAGAAGTTGCAATATTTTCATAGAAGTGGCAAGGATAAATTAATTTTATTAGCAGCAAAGAAGTTTATTTGAAAACCTATTTTTTTGTGATGTTAAAACGTAGGTTAATGTGAATGATTTAATAGGATTAGTTCGATTTAGTAACCTATTATTGAAAAACGGGACTGCACGTCTTCCTAATTTCTCTCTCTCTCTCTCTCGAAATTGGTGATTTATGTTTTATCCCAGCTATCTAAAATTTTAATTCTTGCACTGGCCAGACTCATATACACAGATAGTTGGCAACTCCATGGTGGTGTACTAGATAAATACTAAAGCAGCCTCTCGGAGATCTATGCTCATGTTTTGGTAATTGAAAGCGGCCATATTACTTTTTACTAACGATGACTGAGTATGCTTAATAAACTTTAATGAGGCTTACCTGATTTTTATTTTTTAAACTTTCGACAATATATCTCCCACATCTTCCAACGTGTAGAAGTAACTGTAATTTCAATCAAAAACGTTAACAAGCATACAGTTAACCCGATCAAAAGCAACGCAAATGCACCCGTTAAGCTTTCTAGACTTATAACTACTAATTTATCTTCTTCTTGAAGACGGAGGCGTATTTTTGTATTCGATTCAGCCTTCTGTCTGTAGTGAGCGTATGCATCCTCTTTCCATTTGGCAGCTAAACCTGTCTCGAAGGCTGCTGTTACAATGCGACTGAACAATGTTGTGAAGGAGGAACCGCGGCGGAAATAAAAAGTTATAGGATAAATCATAATTATGTCAGTGCTTATATGACACCGGGGGTTCCCATAATTATCTGTAAGGTAATAATTGCAAAAGAAATCTGCAGCAAAAGAAAGGCACATAAATGCAAATATTTCTCCTTGAGAAATTCTCTTGAAACACTCGGGAAAACTGTTCATTGGAATGAAGTTATAATACATAAACATAGATATGTCATTGTTTATGTCGTAAAGTAATAATCGGAACCCTGATAACCCTCCGAATTGCAGTCCAGCGTTAACAATATCTACCCGAGAATTAATTTGTGGATACATCTTTGGCTTCGTTAGAAATCCCAGAAGAGCAGCCTGATAGCCAGTGTTGATTACCATAGATACAAAAACCCATGAAATAAACATCATCTTTAACGAACGGTTGCAGGGAACAGACGGTAAAGAAATACCCAAAAGCACAGACAGAGTGTTCATGAGAGGGTATTCTCTTCCCTTAGAAAACATTGGTAAATTTAAATTATTAAATATTTCAACATACACACTGACAACCATGATAGATAGCGCTGTGGTGATCCATACTAATTGTTGCAGTGGGAGAAAGATATTCATCCACTGAGGATAGGCTTTTGGAAGTGAGATAACCCACACCAGATATTCGAAGTCTCCTTTCAGGATGAAATCAAAATATTTTGTTAGGTATGGAGCTGGACTTAACAAATTAAACAATACGTCTGTTCTTCCATTAAAAAGCTCTACTGTATTATTGTCATATTGGGCTTTACTTTTTGTTGAGGATTCCTCCTTGAGGATCATAGTGCAGTTTATTACCCTTTCAATGGATGAGAGAAGATTTCCAAAAATACCTTCTCGAGTAATTGTGCCGTCATTATTCTTGACTGGATATGAATACGGAACATAAAAGACCGTTGTAATAGTTAAGACACATTTATGAAGGTTATTTACTTTATCAGGAAATAAACCTACGCCGGAAACGAAGGAACCATTTTGCCAAACATCCAGAAGAACTATACTCTTCGCAGATTTGCAGTGGTGCTCTGTGAATGGAAGTGATGTATGGACTAGTACCGGTTCATAAATTCTTTCTTTTCACACCCAATGTTCATTACTAGGAACAATGATTATCGAATCAAATATATCTTCTCTCTCCATCATTAAAAATATTTCACTTATATCACCAGGTGAGTAATGCTCAGTTAGAATTATTACCATACATCTTTTTGGAGGGTATCTTTGTTTCAATATGCGAAATCCCTTCATTATTAATTCAATTCGTCCTGGATCCTTCACCAAGAAAACATAATCCGCTTTCACACATTCGCGTTGGAGAAACTTTTCCAGAATCTTTAGAAAACGTTGATGAGAACTTGATGGACTCAAACGTAGCATTGGCCTTGTAAAATTAGAAGTTAAATCTTTGTTGAAAATTTCAGTTCCTTCATCTTGGAATAGAACTAGCTGCCTAGAATTTTGAAAGTACTTGATTAATATATGATTAGCACATTCTATGAGATTTCCTTGCAATGTAATGATCACATCATGTTCAAAAGCACCTTTAATTGATCCTACGATTATTGACAAAAGGAAGAAGATAATTCTTGATAAGGTGTAAATAATTTTCATGATATCCTGTAAGTAAAATAGAAAGAAAGATATCATTAGATACTTCAAGAATAACTGGGAAGATGTTTGTTTTAATGACAACATTAGTTCGGTCGTAACAAGGTACTATGTTATTCGTAGACCATTTCAATTAACGATGAAAACAGACAGTTATGTTTTTATGGTGATTACAGTTAGGTAATTTAAGAAGAAGAATCCTGAACAATGAAGCTGCATTTTTTGTGTAATGAAAAGTTTTATATTGGGCTATAATTTGTCCTTCAGGAAGGTAATACCAATTTTTTTTGCTTTACATCACCTATGATGTGTACTATTCTTGGAAGGAAATCATGCGGATTCTAATAGGAATATTTATAATTAATCTTGGTATTTATCTGGTTATTTATCAATATATTCTGGTCGTTATGTATTTACAAGTCTCACTTAGAATGTATTTATGTATGCGTCTGACAATACATGCGATACTGATTTGCATGACTTCACCATATAGTCTACTGGCATGTATACATATTACATTGGAAAACAACTTGACCTCTGAATCTAAATTAATGCCTATTACAGATAATATCTTAGAGCCCACATTGTCATACAGCTAATAAAAACTGCACAATAATAAGTGTGCATAATAAAAACTTAACTCGTAATAACACGAAATCTCATTTGTGTAAATATGAGAAAAACATTCATATTTTGCATTGATTTATTAAAACTTGGTTAAAAGGTTTTTTCTTAGTCTATTAATCTATATGCCTTTCCCTTCATTAGGATTAATATGACATTCTAACGCTGAGGTTTATAGTTAATAGTGAGTAAAAAATGGAAAGCACCTAAATGTTTATGGACCATGTAATCTCTAAATGATAAGCAGCAAACATTTCTACTTAACTACTGTATATGAACTGATAGGTATTCATAATTTGAAAATGCTCAAAACAATTGAAAATCTGTGTTTCTAAATGATATGATATTGAACCTCGAAAGGTTCACTGATCAATATAGAATTAAATTTTATAAATTAAATTTAATTCATGCTTCATTTGTAAACGATGCTAAACGGCTTTACGTGACAATTTAAACTTACTACACCAACATAAAAAATAAACTAAAAACATATTTATAATACGCAATTAAATGGATGAACTGAGTATTATTATTAAACTGCTAAAGGTACTGCTGAGTTTCCTAGAATGGTAACTACAGAAACCTCGACTCTGAACCTCTCTGTTCAATGATCTCCTGTAGGAATTGAACCCGTAAATACGAACACAGAAACCACTGTGCTGGGGTACAATTGGTGATAGATATTTTGATAATTTATTATTTGAACACTTATTGTGTTCTGTAAGAACATGCGAATAATATACAGTATATCTGAAAATAGATAGATAGATAGATAGATAGATAGATAGATAGATAGATAGATAGATAGATAGATAGATGATTTGATTCTGTTTCAAGATACTTATATGATGGCGTGTGACTATGTCCCTACTCACAGAAAATAAAAAAAATGTACGTTACCGATTTTCGTGAAAGATTTATTCAAGGAGACGTTAGCCACACAATTCTATTAGCCCAATTTTATTTACAGATGAATTCTCATGGACATGGTGTACACAATAAACTTTTTCTATATCATTGCTTGAAACAGATCAAACATTAAATTTTATCGTCTCATGATAGCAGAACCAAGTAAAGAAGATTAATATTATTAATAATATATCCAAATTTTAAAAGAGTCTTCTGTTTGCAACATTGTATGTGCTGTTTAGGTGAAATCGGTGTACTTATAACACTTATAAGTGTTCACTAAAATCTGATTCAATTTAGGGGTGTTCTAACTAACAGATCCTAAGAGCATTCTAATTCACTGCCGGAGCAGCCTCTGATTGCGGAACCATATATATACATGTAAACGGTTTACATCTTATTTAAGATATGTAGTAAGTTACAGGGCATATTATAAAATTACGACTGAGATCATTTTAGACAATTACATAGACTGTTTTATGCTGAATTGTACAAATGATGATACATATAGTCATTGGGAGGTGGGAGAAAAACAATGAACCTTTTTCTGTTCCGCAAATGAACAGTTTTTCTTCCCAAAATTTGGGTTTTTACTTAAGGAACTTTACGAAAAATATTTTGGACAGAGACAGAGTTTAAACCTATGTTGGTTTCCTTTCATCTTGAAATGTTCAGCGCGTTTCCTCTACTCCATCTTGCCAACGACTTAAATAGCCATGAATGATTAAGTTCAAATGCGAGAAAAATGTAAGATTGAGTATATGTGTTGTATTTTGTCT
Source organism: Lepisma saccharinum (assembly GCA_022664845.1). Lineage (NCBI taxonomy): Eukaryota > Metazoa > Arthropoda > Insecta > Zygentoma > Lepismatidae > Lepisma > Lepisma saccharinum. The sequence goes on along the minus strand of JAGDQP010034262.1, from coordinate 362 downwards.
GTATGTTTTGTGTGGTAAGTAAAGAAATGTGTATCCATGTCTTTTGTCATGTCGAATTATGAAATGAATAAATCATGGCACTTTAGGAAAAAAATTCAGTTTAGGGTAAGTATTGCCACATTAAAATACGATAATTTTTTGTTGTTTAATTTAACGTAAACAAGCCTGAACTTATTTAAAATCACCAAAAAATTGTAATTAACAACTCTAGAAGTTAAAACTTCAATAAGTTCTGATACACTTCGTGCAATATCACAAGTTGAACGTAACACAAATTTTAACTTTTGACAGTTTGTATTGTAAGTAGAATAGCGCAATCTGAGCCTATTTTGATTTAACCAGTTTCGAAATATCCTGTTCAA